>CM031694.1:600000-892500 GCA_018466805.1 Hippocampus abdominalis | reverse complement strand
ACATAAAACGCAAACTTTGATGCCCCGCCCCAGACATATTGTATTTCAAAATCTCAAAAAAAAGAAAAAATCCACGTTGTTGCCCCGAGTATTAGATGGTATAGCCTAAGACTGCTCCATGTGGAGCACTTTGCATACAACGGTGGCTGCTTGAAAGTGCTCTATACATACAGTTGAGTTGAGTTTGTAGTAATTCAACTGTACATGAAATGATCAGGATCCAGTGAATGACGCCGGGTGTCGTACTCATTCTCTGGTCATCACTTTGATGGCACACTAAAAAGTACCTGAACCAAAAGTGAATGCATACCACTGTCCTCACTCTCAGCTGCAATGTCACCCTCCGCCATACAGTGAATGCCATCTGCGGAACACGACTTGAGGAAGTCCTGTGCCTCGTTTCTCTGCTGAGGAGCTGACACAGCAAACGCTTCATGATCATTGGGTAGCAAGACTATGTTGATTGCATCTTGGGGGGAAACACCTTGGAATTACCTGGGGCAATATGAGGCAGTGGGTCCACCTCCATGATGAAGTCGTCCTTGAGGCACAGGAAACCAACGATGGAGAAGAGGTAGACAAGGATGATGGCGAGCAGTGCAGTCAGCAGGATGGAGCGTCCGTTGCGCGTCACACTCTTGATCACGTTGAACAACGTCTCCTCGCGGTAAATCAGGTCAAAGAGCTGATAACGTGGACATGCATGTTAGCTGTAGGAAGCCTTCGCAAATTGGTGGATCTCACTAGCTACATACCAAGATACTGTAGAATAGTTCATGCACACAGAGGCCCAATGTGGATGTTAGCACATAGGCCAGATGATACAGGAACTCCACATCCATCACCATGGCCTTGTAGCCCATGATGAACGTCCCATTGTTACCCACAAAGCTCACCACAAACACCACCTTGTTGATTAGCTGCAAGAAAGACAGCAACCATCATGTCATATGACTGCCACGGGCAGGCTTGGGGAGCAACGAAATGCATGTAGTCAGTGATAATTTTACAGTTTGAGCCCTCCGAGTCCCAGGTACTCGCTGATCAGAAAAGTATGAGTCCCATTATGCATTTAGAGAGTCCCAAATTTCGAATTCATAAATGGTCTACTTATTCAATTGCATATGATAATAATAAAAACAACAACAATATACATTGATAATAGGTTTATTTCTTATAAACAAATGCTACAAAAATTTTAATAATTCAGGCATACAAGATTTGCTGAGAAATAGGTTCTTATTTCATCCCATGGTTCAGTCTTTGAGTTCATATCTTCGCAATAAACTTTCGCAACACTTGTTCGCAACACTTGTTTTAACGATACACAACTTGGCGATCGTCTGCTTTCCATGAAGTGAAGGGCGATCTCGCCAATCTCGTCACGCGAGATTACTTAACGCGAGATCAAAACACAATGGTGGCGATTCAAACTGCATTCGTTGCTGGAAAAAGATTTACTGTAGTTTTTTGGTTGTTTTTTATTTTTTTACTAAGAAATTTCCTTGCGTCCCAAAAACGCACATTATTTGGAACTGTGCATCTGGCGGGAAAATTATGCGTCTAGGAGACGGGACGCAGAGGTAACGAGATGGCTGGTACTGTGTCAAGACAAGTGACAACATGCCACAAGAAGAACTCTGGGGTGAAAATGAGCACACATAATGTAACAGATGTGCCAGGTCTAATGAAGCAATGAAATGTATCGTGAACAATAAATTAAGTTCCTTGACAATTGGCACGAATATTTGCAATTCTAAATTTCGCCATCACCCTTTAAATGGAGTGTCGGTTGGGGCTATTGGAGTCAAGAAGGGGCCAGCACGAGTGGCTGCTTGGTTATGCACTCCCTAGTATTTGTTTTTTAGATTTTCGCTCGGTTTTGGTGACCCTATGCCGCTTACTTCTAGATAAGACTTGCTCAGCATTAGGGTGTCTACGGTTGGACTTTTTTCGCCAACACACACAAACCCACAAGGTTTTATGGAGTTAATAGCTGGCGGGGCGGCTGTTCTTTGCAGAGCATGAAATTGCCGTCAGAAGAGGGGGAAGAGAGCCGACAAGCTCGTCAAGTTACGTTATTGTAGATTCATCCATCTTGCTATTATAAAAATTTGCACCTTCTGCCCTACCCTGCTTCACCGAAAACTGGCTCATTGCTACACAACACTCCAAGTCTCATACGGATCTTTTGCTCATGCACCACTGGGATTTTCTGACTACTGTTTAATGCACTTCATCCTTACATAGAGGCATAGAATAAATTGTGTTAAATCGGGTGTCAAGACTGTGAAGAGGTGGATCGATGAAGCAAAGCTGGCACTACAAGAATGCTTGGACTGCACTGACTGGGGCGTCTTTGAAACTTCAACTGGCTACCTGGATACACAGAGACTGTGATATCCTACATCAGTTTCTGTGAGGACATATGCATACCAACAAAGTCCTTCCACTACTTCAACAATAACAAGCCATGGTTTACTGCCAAACTCAGGCAAGTTAGAAAAGCGAAAGAGGCCGCCTTTAGAAGTGGAGATTGCACAAACGTGCCCAAAACCATTTTACAAAGGAAATGAACATCGCAAAGAGAAGCTGAGAACACAATTTTTCTGCTAACGACTGCATCTGTGTGGAATGGCCCGATAGCAGTTGCAAACTACAGGACACCATTACCCCCAAGCAGTGAACAATGAGGGACTGGCTGATAAGATAAGATAAGAAAGCCTTTATTTGTCTCACAATGGTAACATTCCCAATTTACAACAAAGGGAGAAAGTGGAAGACAAAAAGTATATCAATAAATATAAATTATAAAATATAAATATAAGCATATTAAAAATTGGTAAGTGGGAGTGAGTCCAGGTTTTCAGGACCATCTATTCAATAGCATCTGTGGATGACATAGTCAACATAGGGCTGCAAGACATCTTGGACACAGGGACCCACACAAGGATCCTTCTTGTGGGCTTCAGCTCTGCGTTCAAGACCATCGTCCTGCAACTCCTCACCTCCAAGCTTCTCCAGCTCACTGTGTCCCCTAAGATCTGGCAGTGGATCTTCAGCTTCTTGACGGGCAGGACACAACAGGTGAGGCTGGAAGGACATCATAAACACGCACCAACAGCACTGTCCTCTCCAAATATGCGTCCTCTCTCTGCTGCTCTTCTCCCTCTACAAGAAGGACTGTACCTCAACCTATGCAGCCGTCAAACTAATAAAGTTCACCGATGACACCACAGTCATCGGCCTACTCAAAGACATGTCTGCGTACCGACAAGAAGTGGAGCAGTTGGTGCTCTGGTGCAGCCAATACAACCGGGTGCTGACTACGCTCAAGACTGTAGAGATGATCGTGGACTTCAGGAAACATCCTTTAACACACCTGCACCTCGCATTATCCAACTGCCCTATGTCAACCATTGAGACCTTCAGGTTCCTGAGAATCACAGTCTCTCAGGATATGAAGTGGGAGGCCAACATTAACTCATCCGGAAAAAGGCCCAGCAGAGTATGTACTTCCTGGATGTCATGATGACAAAAGACATATATTAAAAATTCAGTTTTTTTGTGGATTTTAGATGGAAGAAAGGTGCACATTTCTCTCCATCCAAAACTGTGATTGTGTGATACTTAATGCACTTTGTAGAGAGCTAATTATTTCAGGAGAGGTAATTGCAACCACCTGGCAATGGCCAATTGTTGCTTGGACCTGATTGGCCTGAAGCTCAAGCGAACTCCCTTTAAAAGAGGAATGAGGAAGTCACTGCGTGCCGGACAACTTGGAAAGCAGTGCTACACGTGGTCTGCTCAAAACTGGCCAACTGTTACTCCTGGAAATAAAGAAAACTGGAAAATCTCCTTCCTGGATTCTGGCTGAATTGCCTTTTTATTCTTTTTTTCACCTGGCCTGCTGTTTCAACACTGAGTCGGCTGGGGAAGCATGGCCTGCCACAGGAGGTGCCGAGACAGTTCTACACAGCAGTCATCTTATCAGTCCTGTGTTCTTCCATCACAGTGTGGTTCGGGGCCCCCATTGAAAAAAAAGGACAAAATGCGACTGCAACTGACAGTTGGGACTGTGGAAAAAAATCTTTGGCACGGCCTGACCCACTCTTGAGGACTTGTACACTGCAAGAACCAAGGGAAGGGCACGGGAAATGCTTTTGGACCACCCATACTCTCCCAAATACCTCTTCCAGCTACTCTCTTCAGCAATGCATACCAGCTGTATGGGAGCGTATAAGGCAGGGGTGTCAAACTCATTTCACATTGTGGGCCACATACGGCCTCGGTAGATGTCAAGTGGGCCGGACCATTAAAATTATACCATACTCTGCTATAAATAACCAAAATAATGTCTTTCCTTTGTTTTGGTAAAAAAAAAAACACAAGAACATTAGGAAAATGTTGAAAATTAATGAACATATCTTTGACAAAATATTTCATGAAGCACCTAAGATTTCCTTAGACAAATGTGCAATTTACTTTTATCATTCACACATACGGTATATGCATTGCAACTGATCCCACTGACTGTACAAAGGCACAAAACCTTAACAAGTAATTGGTATTGAAAAATATAGTAATGCACTTTTAAGATTAAACGAGATTCATAAAGAGGAATTTTTAAACCATTTACACGAGCATATACAATTTAAATGTAATCCCTGCCTACACCTTACAAACTAAGGAGGGTGCTATAATATGTGTAAAGAATAAAGTATTCACATGTCCTTGATAGCGTCTGCTGTGTTGGGTCTGTCTCAGTGACAGACTGAGGCCGCTGTTGTCTTTTTCTCTGATCAAAACAGTGTCCCCCTAGCGGATATTCCACGAATTGCACCTTATTAAAAATATTCATTCCGTGTCTTTCATGCATTTTTTCACTTTTAAATGATCCTGCGGGTCTGATCAAACTTACTTGCGGGCCGGATCCGGCCCGCGGGCCGTATGTTTGACACCCCTGGTATAAGGCCACTCGTCGGAGATGGCACCTTCAACAGGGACACATTGCTTCAACGGCGGCAGTGGGAATTTGGTTCCCAGCCTTGAGCAGGTATGCTTATTTTTTTTCCGATCCGGTCAGCTGTTTTTTTGGACACGACACAAGGAAGAAATGACAGCTCAGGCTGAAGTGACAACCGAAACTGTCAGCTCGGTCAGTTTTTTTTTCTTGACTAAAAAAGACCGTTTTCTGTTCAAAAAGAAACATTAAACTTATTTCAACTAATCAGAACACAAGATGAACGTCATAGCGTTACCCATCACCATGTTTTTCACATATCAAAAAACCTCACAAGCCTCTTTGCCTCTTTCAGAAGGCAATGTTGATTACTTTTAATTACTGTATAAGGTTGTATGAATAAAGATTTAAATAAATAAGTGCACTGTTGTAATCTTTGTTTCAGATATGTAAAATATAAATACTGTTTACATATTTTAAACATGCTGGTACCTGTGATGTTTCTTGCTTGCAATAACATAAATGATCAGACAGACAATAACATCGTGGACAGCAGCTCTTCAATCGAGCTTACTCCCGCATGTACATTCACGTAACTGGTCTGTTGTCAAGTGCCTGTAATCCTAGACCTTCACTAATAGAGGGCGCTAACATACTGTGGAACGGCCATGAAATCCTGGTTCACATAAAACTGTATGAAAACATTACATCCACATACATAAACGTGAAAATTCCTAGGAGGAGGGGCAAATCCTATTGTTCACTTTTTGTGGGGTGGTCTGTTACCAATTAACTACGAAAAACGAGGGATTACTGTATATACATATGCACACACACACACAGAGAGCAAATATACTGGAACAAACATTGAATGGCATATATCAGTGGTCCTCAACTAGAAATGCTGTAGGTCCACTTTTTTTTTTTTTTAATAAGACCAAGGTCCGGTCCCATGCACGGCGGTCATGGGGAGCAGGGCTATATGCCCATTTAGTATGGTCAAGCCAAGCTTATACAAATCAACACTCCTCACAACCAACCAATAATGGGGTGCATGAAAATAACAATTATTCACTTTGCCAGTACAGTACACAGCAAATAATGAGAGGTATTGTGTTGAGGCACAGGAACTCTTTTATTTTGTTAAGTTGTGCCTGCTTAATAATAGAAATAGCCCTTTTAGGGAAATAAGAAATTTTTACTTTAACTTTGTTAAACAGTAGTTGTCTTTCCCCCCCCCCCCCTTAATTTAACAAAAACAAAACAAAATACTCATTTTACCAAAATAAATACTAAACATGAAAACAAAAATATCCTTTTCATTTGTACAATTCCCCTTTTCACATCCCCTCTGAAATCACTGAAAAATATATCAGAAGAGGAGTTAAGAACCATTTTAAATACTGACACAAGGAGCACAGGAATGTGCAGTGCTGTTCTTCCACTAAAGGTGAATGCAAGTTGCTTTATTTTGGCTGTCATTTGCTCCTTTTCTTTGCCTTCAAACATTGTGTCCATGACTTCAGTCATGCATTCTTTTATAATTTCTGCATCAGATAATGGTTTCTTGTGCTTACCCAAAACCCAGGCCACTTTCAGTGAGCACTCTGTTGCTTTTAGTTGTTGTGTCATACATGTCACAATCTTCCTGCTTGAGTCTTGATATGACCTTTTCAGTTTCTTTATTTCGTTTGTTCTTAGCTCTGAATTAGGAGGGAAATCCCGTTCAAAAGTGCTGTGCTCTGTCACATAGTGGCATTTAATATTTCGACTCTTCACCAGAGCTACCGTCTTTAGGCATATTAGACACATTGGCTTGGTGCTCGACAGAGGTAGAATGAAAGCATACTAGTCAGTCCATTCTTCATTGAAACGCCGATTTTCACTGTCCACCTTTCTCTTTGTAGCAAATTTAGAGGACGCCATTGTGATGTGCATTTACCATGTTGCGGTGTTAGGCTGTTTAACAGCTGCAAAGATCCCCGGGTAGACGGGAGCAAAACTGCACACAATCGAAACCGCCCGCGATTCGTCTTGTCTAATTGTCTGTGTGCGGCTCTCCTGGACTGAAGCTGTGAGCACACTGTGGCGTCGCGCATGCGTCTGTTTCCTGACACAATCAACCATTTTGAATGCGTGTGTATTGTGATAGACGCGTGCTGACGCTTATGTATGGGCACACCTTAAGTTCAGAGGAGCCAATCAGCGCATCGTTATCGCCGACATGCCCTGCTCAGCCAGGGTCTCCAGTTAGTCAAACATTATACCACACACAGTCGCGCTGCTGCGGTCCTCTGCAATACATCTGTTAGTGCACGCAAAGAATACAACGGATAATTTTAACAAGCGATCGCGGTAATGCGCCGATTATAGTCCACAAATATAAAATGTATAACGTAAAAATCACTTTATAAATTATTATTTTATACAATTTGCCGAGGGGCCGGACAGAGGAGGTCCGGACAGAGGAGGTCGGCGGTCCGGACAGAGGAGGTCCGCGGTCCGGTAGTGGATCGCGGCCCGCCAGTTGAGGTAGACTGGCATATATCTTTGCAACCTTTTGCTGTATTGAATGAACCCTCACGAAAAACCAACATTCGGGCTGTGCGCAGGGACTAGCAAACCATCGCCGTTCAGTGAAATCAGGCTTTAAATGGATCACATTTACAAAGTAATATTTGATGGCATTACTGTACTCGTACTTGCAATAACTAATCAAGGCTGCGACCCATTGACTTCATCAGACTGTTGCATTCTTCTTTTGAAATATTTGTCTCAGCCTTTACCACAGCCTCTTTCAGTACTTATTTGTTGCTGGGGCGTTTCTCCCTTCATTCTCCTCTTCAAGAGGTAAAATGCAGGCTCTCTTGGGTATAGGTCTGGTGATTGACTTTGCCATTTTAAGAACTTCCACTTTTTCTCTTGATGAAGTCCAATGTCATGTTGGCAGTGTTTTTGCAACATATCTTGCTGCATGATAAAGCTTCTCACCCGAAAAGGATGCATTTCTCTATAAATTGCCATACAAAATGATTTAGTAGACTTGAGAATTCTAGAAGCCATGCAACCACAAGCCATGACATTACCTCCACCATGCTCCACAGATGAGCATGTGTGTTTTGGATCATAAGCAGATCCTTTATTACTCTTTAATTTGGCCCATCCATCCATTGGTAGAGGTCAATGTTGGTCTCGTCAGTCCATAAAACTTGAAAAACCTTTGTGACTCATTTCTGTACTTATTTTTACAGATTCAGATTCAAAAAACTTTATTTATCCCCGTAGGGCAATTAGAAATGTGCAAAATTTGCAAAATACAATCTCATGATTGGAAACATGATGTATGGCTTGGGTTTTAGAACGGGCTCACTAGTCTTTATTGATGACGTAACTAATGATGGTCACAGCAGAATGCATTCTGATATCTGTAAAACTATCCTGTCATGGTTGAAAGTGATGTCACTGACTGTTTCTTCAAGGCTCTCACAATGGTTCTGTCATAAACTGCTGTTGATACCTTTGGCTGGCCCTTGACCCGTTCGATGTCTGTTGCTCAGTACACCAGTATGTATTTATTGTTAAAGGATATTCCAAATTGTTGTATTGGCTCTGCCCAGTGTTTGTCCAAAAGCTTTAATCGATTTTACCTCTTCTCTCAACTTCAATATTGTAAACAGCTCTCTGGTCTTCATGTTTCAATGCAGTTTTCACAGATTAAACCCAAAGTTAAAAACAAGTACAATCTAATTTGTCCATCCATCCATTTTCTACCGCTTATCCAAGGTCAGGTCGCGGGGGCAGCAGCTTTAGCAGGGAAGCCCAGACTTCCCTCTCCCCAGCTACTTCTTCCAGCTCTTCCCGGGGGATCCCGAGGCGTTCCCAGGCCAGCTGGGTGACATAGTCTCTCCAGCGTGTCCTGCGTCGTCCTCGGGGTCTCCTCCCGGTGGGACATGCCCGGAACACCTAACCAGGGAGGCGTTCAGGAGGCATCCTAATCAGATGCCCGAGCCAACTCATCTGGCTCCTCTCGATGTGGAGGAGAAGCGGCTCGACTCTGGATCCCTCCCGGATGACCGAGCTTCTCACCTTATCTCTAAGGGAGAGCCCGGACACCCTGCGGAGAAAACTCATTTCGGCCGCTTGTATCCGGGATCTCGTTCTTTCGGTCACGACCCATAGCTCGTGACCATAGATGAGGGTTGGAACGTAGATCGACCGGTAAATTGAGAGCTTCGCCTTTTGGCTCAGCTCCTTCTTTACCACGACAGACCGATACAACGTCTGCATCACAGCAGACGCCTCACCGATCCGCCTGTCGATCTCTCGCTCCCTTCTTCCCTCACTCGTGAACAAGACCCCAAGATACTTAAACTCCTCCACTTAGGGCAAGATCTCCTCCCCGACCCGGAGAGGGAACTCCACCCTTTTCCGACTGAGGACCATGGTTTCAGATTTGGAGGTGCTGATTTTCATCCCAACCGCTTCACACTCGGCTGCGAAACGCTCCAGCGAGAGTTGGAGAGCCCTGCTTGAAGGAGCCAACAGTACCACATCATCTGCAAAAAGCAGAGATGCAATACTGAGGCCACCAAAACGGACCCCCTCAACGCCTCGGCTGCGCCTAGAAATTCTGTCCATAAAGGTTATGAACAGAATCGGCGACAAAGGGCAGCCTTGGTGGAGTCCAACCCTCACTGGAAGCGATTCCGACTTATTGCCGGCAATGCGAACCAAACTCTGACATCGGCAGTATAGGGACCGAACAGCCCGTATCAGGGGGCTCGGTACCCCATACTCCCGAAGCACCCCCCACAGAACCCCCCAAGGGACATGGTCAAGCGCCTTCTCCAAGTCCACAAAACACATGTAGACTGGTTGGGCGAGTTCCCACGTACCCTCGAGGACCCTGCTAAGGGTGTAGAGCTGGTCCACTGTTCCACGGCCGGGACGAAAACCACACTGCTCCTCCTCAATCTGAGACTCGACTTCCTGACGGACCCTCCTCTCCAGCACCCCTGAATAGACCTTACCAGGGAGGCTGAGGGTATGTGATCCCTCTGTAGTTGGAACACACCCTCCGGTCCCCCTTTTTAAACAGAGGCACCACCACCCCGGTCTGCCAATCCAGAGGCACTTTCCCCGATGACCACGCGATGTTGCAGAGGCGTGTCAACCAGGACAGCCCTACAACATCCAGAGCCGTGATGAACTCCGGGCGGATCTCATCCACTCCTGGGGCCTTGCCACCGAGGAGCTTTTTAACCACATCGGTGACTTCGACCACAGAGATAGGAGAGCCCACCTCAGAGTCCCCAGACTCTGCTTCCTCCAAGGAAGGCATGCTGGTGGAGTTGAGGAGGTCTTCGAAGTACCGGCTCACAACGTCCCGAGTCGAGGTCAACAGCGCCCCATCCCCACTGTACACAGTGTTAGTGGTTCACTGTTTCCCCCTCCTGAGACGTCGGATGGTGGACCAGAATTTCCTCGAAGCCGTCCGGAAGTCAGCTTCCATGCCCTCACCGAACTCTTCCCACGGCAGAGTTTTTGCCTCAGCGACCATTGAAGCTGCATTCCGCTTGGCCAGTCGATACCCGTCAGCTGCCTCTGGGGTCCCACAGGCCATAAAGGCCCGATAGGACTCCTTCTTCAGCTTGACGGCTTCCCTTCTGCTGGTGTCCACCAGCGAGTACGATGGTTGCCGCCACGACAGGCACCAACCACCTTACGGCCACAACTCAGATTGGCCGCCTCAACAATAGAGGCACGGAACATGGTCCACTCTGACTCATCGTCCCCCGCCTCCGCCGGGACATGGGAAAAGCTCTGTCGGAGGTGGGAGTTGAAACTCCTTCTGACAGGGGATTCCGCCAGACGCTCCCAACAAACCCTCACAATACGTTTGGGTCCGCCAGGTCGGACCGGCATCTTCCCCCACCATCGGAGCCTGCTCACCACCAGGTGGTGATCAGTTGACAGCTCCGCCCCTCTATTCACCCGAGTGTCCAAAACATGTGGCCGCAAATCCGATGATATAACCACAAAGTCAATCATCGAACTGCGGCCAAGGGTTTCCTCGTGCCAAGTGCACATATGGACACCCTTATGTGTGAACAAGGTGTTCGTTATAGACAATCCGTGACGAGCACAGAAGTCCAGTAACAAAACACCACTCGAGTTCTGATTGGGGGGGCCGTTCCTCCCAATCACGCCCTTCCAGGTCTCACTGTCATTGCCCACATGAGCATTGAAGTCCCCCAGCAGAATAAGGGAGTCCCCAGCAGGAGTACTCTCCAGCACACCCTCCAAGGACTCCAAAAAGGGTGGGTACACTGAGCTGCTGTTGGGTGCATACGCACAAACAACAGTCAGGACCCGTCCCCCCACTTGAAGGCGGAGGGAGGCAACCCTCTCATTTACCGGCGTGAACCCCAATGTACAGGCACTGAGCCGGGGGGCAATGAGTATGCCCACACCAGCTCTGCGCCTCTCACCGTGGGCAACTCTAGAGTGGAAGAGAGTCCAACCCCTCTCGAGACAACTGGTACCAGAACCCAGGCTGTGTGTGGAGGTAAGTCCGACTATATCCAGTCGGAACTTCTCTACCTCGCACACCAGCTCGGGCTCCTTCCCTGCAAGAGAGGTGACATTCCATGTCCCTAGAGCTAGCTTCTGTAGCCGAGGGTCGGACCGCCAGGGTCCCCTCCTTTGGCTGCCGCCCAGCTCGCACTGCACCCGACCCCTTTGGCCCCTCCCATGGGTGGTGAGCCCATGAGAAGGGGGACCCACGTTATCTCTTCGGGCTGAGCCCGGCCGGGCCCCATGGGTATAGGTCCGGCCACCAGGCGCTCGCCAACGAGCCCCGCCTCCAGGCCTGGCTCCAGAGAGAGGCCCCGGTGACCCGCGTGCGGGCAAGGGAAACTTGAATCCATTTATATTTCTCATCATAAGGGATCTGTTGAGCCATGCTTTGTCTGGTCCCTCACCTAGGACCTGTTTGCCATGGGTGACCCTGCCAGGGGCATAAAGCCCCAGGCAACTTAGCTCCTAGGATCATTGGGGCACGCAAACCCCTCCACCACGGTAAGGTGATGGCTCATCTAATTTGTAAGCGAGCAATCCAAAAGGCAACACCTTAGCGCAGGGGTGGGCAATCCCAGTCCTGGAGGGCCGCTGTCCTGCATGTTTTCCAAGTCTCCCTGTTGCTACACACCTGATTTGAATGATCAGATTATCAATAAGGTCTGACGAGGCCTGATATTGAACCTGTTCATTGGAATCAGGTGTGTTGCAACAGGGAGACTTGGAAAACATGCAGGACAGCGGCCCTCCAGGACTGGGATTGCCCACCCCTGCCTTAGCAACTACAAACACCCATCAGTCACATGGTCCAATACATTTGCTCACTAGAACAGTCTGAGGGTTCAAACAAAAGGTGCTGCGTCCTGAGTTTGTTTAACATATCTGGGTGTAAATACAATGAAATAAAAGCTGGATTTAATTCAACCTAAAATGTATTCGGTAACCAAAAAATCCCCAAAACATAACAAAAACAAAACAAAGTATTTCACCCTGCTGCTCCAATAATTTTGAAGTGGACTGTAAACAGTAACATTAACAGACATGTTTTATATTGAGTGATTTGATTGGTCTTACATTGAGCGTGCCCAGAAAGATGAGTGTGTTCCTGATACCCAAGTGGTAGATGGACCTCAGGATTAGTGCCAAGGTCAGCGGCTGAAGGCCATACCGCTGGGAGAGCATAGCCAGCACAGAGAGCCCGGTCAGAACCCAAAATAGCATCAGTAGCAGAGAGTCATCGATGGCTCCCGCTGGTAGGGCGGAGGAGGGAGTGGGGGTTAATTTGCTGACTAAACACATTGGACATGTGGCATCAACTGAGTATGCTCACTCGTACCTTGTCCTGAGTCATAGGGGTAGAAGAAGGCGATGATGAGGTTGATGAAGACAGCCAGGTTGAAGGAGATGGTGCCCCACAGTGTCATCCTCCTGGAGAACCAGTAGAGCACTGGCATGCCTATCACACATTTGGGTCATTCAAGTGTATATGAGTACATGAATGTGTGTGTGATTGCAGGCCTGCTCGTTTATGAGTGAGTGCCACGGACCTAATCAGGATTATCTCTCTCATTAACCACTGAGAAGCTCGCTCATCCACACAACTGAATATGAGAACATGTCAATGTCGCCCTCGGTCATTTAAACACATTACGTTATTGCAAGAATATTAAAGGGATAATAGTCACTTTTCCATTACAGCAGTGGTCCCCAAACTTTTTCCTGTGAGGGCCACGTAACTTTTCGCGTCTTTGATGGGGGGCCGTGGTCAGTTTTGTAATAGAAAAAGTGTGACTACAAGAGGACCTACACGTAAAAATGTATTGTTTTCAAGAAACCCACACAAAGTCAAATATCCTTTTCTAGAGTTTTCGTAGAACAAAATTCAGGAAATAAATAATAACACTATTAATGAAATAAATAACTAAATAACCCTCCAGGGGTTCTTCACAGAAAAAAAAGCCAGGAAATAAATTACACCATTTATGAAATAAATAATAATCACCTTTGCTCTGATGAAGTTTATGCATGACACCACAACCTTCATGACAGAATCCCAAGTCAATACTTTGCAGCACAGTGCCTGCTTGCTGGTGTATTAGGCAGTGAATTTGAAACCCCGTTCTTCCATCTCCCGCTTCATGCGTCCTATTAGACCCCCAAGACACACACACCATACTCGGAGCCCCGTCAGTTGTGTTGCTGGCCAGTTTTGACCAGTACAGGTCTAACTCTTTCATAGTTTGGTGCACTTCACCGAAAATATCCTCCCCCATCTTTTTCACTTTGAGATTTTGGAGGGCTGCCAGCTCCTCGCACATCTCAAAGTTTGCGCTAACTCCACGAATACAAATTTGAAGTTGCGCTGTGTCCTGCACGTCCATGGTGTCATCCAGTGCCATTGAAAATAATTCAAATTCTTTCGTCTTTTGCTGCAGCTGGGCATATACATTACCAGTGATTTCTTCGATACGTCTGGTGATTGTATTCGCCGATAGACTTGCAGGATTAAAGACGTCTTTCTTTTCGGGACACACCTACAGGACAGCATTCATGCAATTCTTGACAAACTCTCCATCAATATAAGGTTTACCGATGCTTGCTATCAGTTGAGTAACCTGAAAGCTAACCCGAACAGATAGCTTGTTCAGCTGACCTTGGCATACAAATGTATTTTGCTGAGCTCACATTCCTCTTTTTAGCCTTGACAGTTTGTCTGCTTGCATTTGGCCATCGTACTTGTCTTTGTGACAGGATTCATCATGTCTCCGCAGATTGTACTCTTTGAATATCGCCACTGCCCCCTGACAGATGAGACAGACAGCCATTGATTTTCTTTGCATTGAACAAAAAAATAATAGTTTCTCCACTTTGGGTTGAATACCCTGTATTCTGAATAATTTTTTCTCTTCACTAACCTTTTCGCCATGCTTATGCTCTTTTTGAGAGGGGCGGGTGTAGGATTTTTTCTGGGGTTGCCAGATAACGGTGCAGACCGCAGAAAGAGGAACAAATGTTGCGTTATATGACTTTATGAAATAGTTACTAATTAATAGTTAATAATGAAAACAGTTCAGAACTAAGGAACACTTTATTGCAAAAGCCCAATTTTATGATCAAATACAAATACGCATAGATGAAAAATAAATCAAAATACTCTCTGGTATTGTTCAGGGGGGCCGGAACAAATGCAGAGCATAGTTTGGGGACCACTGCATTACAGGTTCCAGAAATGGCCTGACACCAGACTGCACCGGCCTCTCTTGGCCCGGCCTGGCCTCTATTGCTTTTTCATCAAACAGAACCAAAACAGATTATTTCTGTATTGCATTTTCAGTGTTTCAGTGAAGTGTGTTGTGTTTTAGTGATGCCTGTGAGAGAATTTCTTATGTGAGTGAGAGCGTTTCAGTAGTGTGGGTAAACAATTTTTTCCATTATTATCCAACATTCCAGTAGTGTGTGTGAGCAAAAGATTTTTGGGAAATGTGCTAAAGCAGCGGTTCTCAACCTTTTTTGTCCCACGGACTGATTTAATGTCAGACAATAATTTCAGGGACAGGTCTTTTAGGCCGGATAAATACAACGAAATGACCTGCATGAAAACTGTTTTCATAAACATAAAAATAAACATGAATCATGACACGAGAAACGTCCTATCTGGCCGCAACACTCTTTGGTCGCTATGGTATCGTTTAAACATGCCTTCAAAATAAGATACACTGCAAATAAAATTGCATGAAAAATACGACTCACCATCACCGCATATTATGCAGCTCGGGCTTGGTGCATGGGAATTTTTCGTTGAGATAAATCCATAAAGTAGGCCTCTGGATACTGTCTATTAAATGTAGCCTTCTTTTTCTTGAAAGTCAAAGGCTCCTCTACGGTCTACTTTCCAAGGTTTTTTACTCATTTTGCTAGCTCCTGGGTTTCCTTTTAGCAGTAACCTGTGACGTGACCGAGAAGCAGGTCTTAACCTGCGTCAAGGCTGAAGACCAGGGGTGCCCAATCTTTTTTGTCCCAAGGGCTACTTTTCAAGGCGCCAACCTCCAGAGAGCTACCAGTCCTAAACTAAAAGTCCCAGGGCCAAGCCACTTTCCTACATAGAATGCCCAAAGGGCGGCCAACTGGCTGGATTCGTTTCACCATTGATCTGCAAATGAGGAAAACTCTGGTGTGAACAACACAACTCAGCAATGACCGTTCGCATGCTAACGTGAAGAAAACCACCACATTACATTTGAACAAGGTGGGGGAAGCGCCTCGCTTTGCTGCATTAACAAAACATCCATCCATCCATCCATCTTCTACCGCTTATCCCGGGCCGGGTCGCGGGGGTAGCAGCTTTAGCAGGGAAGCCCAGACTTCCCTCTCCCTAGCTACTTCTTCCAGCTCTCCCCGGGGAATCCCGAGGCGTTCCCAGGCCAGCTGGGCGACATAGTCTCTCCAGCGTGTCCTGGGTCGTCCTCGGGGTCTCCTCCCAGTGGGACATGCCCGGAACACCTCACCAGGGAGGCGTTCAGGAGGCATCCGAATCAGATGCCCAAGCCACTTCATCTGGCTCCTCTCGATATGGAGGAGAAGCGGCTCGACTCTGAGCCCCTCCCGGATGACCGAGCTTCTCACCTTATCTCTAAGGGAGAGCCCGGACACCCTGCGGAGAAAACTCATTTCGGCCGCTTGTATCCGGGATCTCGTTCTTTCGGTCACGACCCATAGCTCGTGACCATAGATGAGGGTTGGAACGTAGATCGACCGGTAAATTGAGAGCTTCGCCCTTTGGCTCAGCTCCTTCTTTACCACGACAGACCGATACAACGTCCGCATCACAGCAGACGCTGCACCGATCCGCCTGTCGATCTCTCGCTCCCTCCTGCCCTCATTCGTGAACAAGACCCCAAGATACTTAAACTCCTCCACTAGGGGCAAGATCTCCTCCCCGACCCTGAGTGGGCACTCCACCCTTCAAGTGGGGGGACGGGTCCTGACTGTTGTTTGTGTGTACGTATTAACAAAACAATGTTGACAAAATGGATCGTTGAGTTGTTGGTTTTGTTGTTGGTCCTCTGAGTGTTCTGGAGGGGTCAGAAAATCCTGAGACTTCTGGTGCTAATTTGCATGATAAGCAATAGCCATTACTAACCTTAATATGAACCAAACAGAAAAAAAAACAGCTACGAAACTGGTAGACCTCTGTTTGGATTGGACTTGATGATGTTCATGTGCGAGGAAGCAGACTCGCACAAATAGGTTGATCCGAAAAGAGCTGTCAGGTTCAAAGCACATCTCCTGAGATTGGGATACTTCTCTACCACCAGTAGTTTCCAGAACACTACAGTGATCCCTCGGTATTTCGCACTTTGATTATCGGGGCCTCAGTGCATCACAGGTTTTTTTTCCAAAGTATGGTATTCAGAAAAAATGCCGAATGACTCAGAGGTTTTGTGCATGGCTGTAACTTGATTGGTTTCCGGCGCCGACGTCGACCAATGACAGCACGAGTGGATCTATCCCATGATTGGCTGTGCATCTTCTCAGCCGCGCCCAGCACCCTCCCTTCGGTCTTATCATGCGGGTTACTCTTTGATCAGTGTCAAATCAAGTGCTTGCCTAGATCAGTGTTGTGTTAACTACGCGTGTTAGTGTGCATGTGTGCGTGCGTGAGTGTGTATGTGTGTGTGAGATGGGGTGTTCACACGGCAACATTTGCTCCGATGCTATGCCGGTGCTGCCCCAGTCGAGCGTTCACACGTGCAAAGTTATACCGGTGTAGCCCCTGAAAACAGCTTACTCCAGATGTTTGCAAATGCTCGTTTGCAAAGGGGGAGTAGCCTCCCATAAGAAGAGTTGATTACATACGGCGAGAATGCGTTGCTTTCATGCTCTGTTTTACTTCCGTCATGTGTTTGTTTAATAATGACACAAGACATAACAGTAGCAAGTCCCACTTTGCCTCTTGGGTTATACCATCTTAACTAGAACGGTGGGGGATAGTCCCCAAACATCATCTTTCATTTTCTAGGAGACTGGACTGTCTCGGAGTTGTTTGTGTAGTTTGTTCCTTTGTTGTGTGTTCACCCCCCCCCCACCATAATATAATTTATTTTGTGATTTCCTCTCTTGATTTTCTGTTTGGCGCATTATATGTTTTCTTTTCTGAGTGTCATTGAAGTCGTCGTTGAAAAATTTGCTCCAGAGCAAATGCTCATAGAGCATTTAGTACTGCATGTGAGAGCACTTCAGTCGTGTGTAAGTGAATAATTTTTTTGTAGTACATGTCAGAGCAAACCAATATGATTTGTGAGCTAATAAATATTCAGTTGTGTGTTAAAGCACTCAGTAGTACACATGAGAGTGTTTTAGTAAAATTAGTTTTTAGCAGCTAGGACAAATGAAAGCGTGTGTTTCGGGGGTGACATGAGAGCGTCTCAGTACTCAAGCTGGAAGCATTTGGATCATAATTATGAGAGCATTTCAACAGTGTCCTGAAAAAACTCTGTGTGAAAATTTCATAAGGGTGTGTGAGATTCTGAATTAAGTCACTGATGGCCCCTGAGACTCACTCCGCAGCTTCTTTTGCCACTCCATCTCTCCATGCAGGAAGGACGTCTGCTCGAAGAAGTGTGTCACCTTGGAGCCCTGCTCATCCTGCTCCGTCGTGTTGAACACACGTAACTTAGATTCCTCGGTCAGAAATTCACAGATGGGATGAACTGGAAACACGATCTGCTCCATGCTGCGATCATCTCGCACAATCTGCACACACACATGCACACACTTGTTGTGAGAAAGTGATAATAAAAATAACAAGGGCCCAACTAATTAATCTCCTGCTTTGAGAGATGGAGTGCAAAAGAATAGATCAGGGACGTGCCCACACGTTGCATCCAAATTAGGGTCATCCAATCATTGTGTGAAGTAAGATACATATTTTGACATTTCGGTGTTTATGAATAATTTTTTGCAGTGCCACTACTTAAGTGGCATTATTTTAATGTTCAGCGAAAACTATGCCCCCAACGGTTTGTTTATCGCTCCATCATCCATCATTCAAAAGCACAGATCCGAAAATGGGGTTCCACAAAGCTGCTCGTTGCTCATTGTTTTTGTAGGAATTATGATGATGTTGATGCATGATTGTGGGGAACAGCTGCCCTGATCAGGACCTGAGTGGTGTTCTGTTATTGGACTTCTCTGCCTGATGTTCAAACATAAGGGTGTCCATATGTGTACTTGGCACCAGGACATCCTTGGCCGAGGTTCGCCGATTGATTTTGTGGTCGTATCATCTGATTTGCGGTGGCGGTTGTTTTGGACATTCAGGTGAAGAGAGGGGTGGAGCTGTCAACTGCTCACCGCCGGGTGGTGAGTTGGGGGAAGATACCAGTTCGAACTGGCATACCCAAACGTATTGTGAGGGTTTGCTGGGAGCATGTGGCGGAATCCCCCATCAGAAGAAGCTTCAACCCTCTGGGGACATTGAGTTCCAGAGGACCATGTTTCGCACCTCTATTGTTGAGGCGGCCAATCAGAGTTGTGGCCATAAGGTGCTTGGTGCCTGTCGTAGCGGCAACCCCAAACCCGCTGGTGGACACCGGCAGTCAGGGATGCTGTCAAGAAGAAGTCCTTTATAGTCTGTGGGATTCCGGATGCAGCTGAGGGATACGGGCTGGCCAAGTGGAATGCAGCTTCAGCAGTCGTTGAGGCAAAAACGCAGCCGTGGGTGAAGTTCGGTGAGGTCATGCAAGCTGACTTCCGGACGGCTTCAAGGAAATTCTGGTCCACCATCCGACATCTCAGGAAAAGGAAGCAGTGCACCATTAACACTGTGTATAGTAGAGATGGGACACTGCTGACCTCAAGTCGACATTGTCAGTCAGTGGGCAGAATACTTCGAAGACCTCCTGAACTCCACCAACATGACTTCCTTAGACGAAGTAGAGTCTGGGTATTCTGAGTTGGGCTCTCCTATCTCTGGGGTTTTAGTCACTGAGGTGGTTAAAAAGCTCCTCAGTGGTAAAGCCCCGGGGGTGGATGAGATCCGTCCGAAGTTCCTCAAGGCTCTGGATATTGTAGGGCAGTCCTGGTAGACATGCCTCTGCAGCATCGCAAGGTCATCGGGGAGAGTGCATCTGGATTGGCAGACTGGGGTGATGGTCCCTCTTTGTAAGAAGGGGGACCAGAGGGTGTTTTCCGACTACAGAGGGATCACACTCCTCAGACTCCCCGGGTAAGGTTTATCCGGAGGTGCAGGAGAGGAGGGTCTGTCGGGAAGTCGAGGTTCAGATTCAGGAGGAGCAGTGTGGTTTTTGTCCAGGCCATGGAACAGTGGACCAGCTCTACACCCTTGGCAGGGTTGTCGAGGGTGCATGGCAGTTTGCCCGACCATTTTGCATGTGCTTTGTGGACTTGGAGAAGACGTTTGACTGTGTCCCTCCGGGGGTTCTGCACATTCTAGACAATCCTTCTTACGTGCTGCACTCCCAATTCGAGCGTCTACACTCAGGAAGGAGGTACAGGGCCCTTCTATGCAAACTAAACCGATACAAAAACTCATTCATACCGCAGGCTATCAACCTAATTAACAAACAACTAGAGGAAAGCAGACAGACAAGCAGGAGGACATGAGGGCAGTGTGGGGTGTGCAGATGCCTGCAACGTATTGTCCAATGTATGTATAGTCTGTATTGTCCTGTACTGTATTATTGTCGAATGTCTGTTTTGTATGGTATACTGTTTGTATTGTTCAATGTACAGTATGTAGCGGCATGGGGGGCCTGTCCTCCAAGACAAGTTTCTCCTATGGAAGACCAAATAAAAAGTCAAATCAAATAAAATATATATTTTTTTAACAACTGGTTTTACATTTCTCCCAGATTCACAAAACTTTTGTGGTGTATGAATCTGCCCAAGACCTACAAAGAAGTCTCTTGAAGCCATATGCTTAATCTAACAGGAAATCCTCCATTTTGATTTACAAACATTAATATTCATCATCGCGATGATTATAAAAGCTGCTGTAATTTGACCCACGTCTGGTCAAAATGTCAAACATTTGATGAGTGTGCAGCCCTGAAGACCTCAACGAACTCATTTTTCATTACAGTGGTAGTGCCACCTACTGGCTAGTGGAAATAAGTCTTATTCTTTGCAGGCCTTAGAATTTTTTCACAAATAAACTATCTATGTTACAACTAGAGCAACAACAATTTGGTGGTATATGTAACTACAATGGATGGATGGATGGATGGATGGATGTAACTACAAAAGACAAACAAAAAAAGTCTCTTGGAGCAATATGCTAAACCTAACAGGCAGTCCAGTCCGCTCGTTAGAATTTACTTGTAAATTCGGCATTTCCTTGACTACAAAAGCTCCTGTTACTTGACCCACATGATCATATCTTGTCAATATTTGACACATTTGATGCCTGAAGACATTGACAAACTTATTTTTATTGTAGTGGTCGCACCACTTTCTGGCTGGAGGCAATATATGTTTTACTCCTTCAAGTTTTTCTACCAGTGGGTTAACCATATTTATCTCATATTTGCTCGGAAGAGTGTCTGGGTCTTCATGATGCTGTTACATGAAGTTTGTAGATACAGTAAATATTCCCATCCCCGGAATTCTATGAAAAGGAATATCCTTCACCCGTAATAAAAACCTATGCATTAACATTTTGACTACGATATTACGTGTTACTGGAAGTTGCGTAAGCGGAAATTCCACTAGCCGTAACCCGGATGGAGGCGTAATGCCGCGGCAGCTTAAATACACGCAACGCCCACCCGATGCGACGGAAAAGACACGACGCTGAGACAAGTTTTCACTTTGCGTTTTTCGATCATCAGATTCGAAACGACGTGTAAGTGAGTTTTTATTGGCGTGCGTTTTACTGTAATTGTGAATGATTTAAACTTTATTCACTTACGTCCTGTAGAACGTGGCACTAGCTTAAAAGCAGCACCCACTCGACACGACCGAAAAAACGTGTTCGCTTCGCCGTTTTCATTCATCAGATTCGAAACGAAGACGTGTAAGTGACTTTTTATTGGCGTGTGTTTTACTGTAATTGCGAAAGATTTTAACTTTATTCACTTACGTCGTGTAGATCATGGCATCGAAACGTAGAAGAACTGTAATGACTGGAGCGGCGCGAGTGAAATGCATCCGTTTGAGCGAGGCTGGACACAAAGTTAAAAACATCCAGCAGACACTTGGAGTCGGAAAGAAGCAAATCTACGAAACTTTAAAAAACAAGGCATCGATTCAACTCCTGATGACAAGCCACCATCAAGCAAGGAAGCAATGCAAATGGCAACCAAAATCCTTCAGTATGCACAAGAATTACCAGACATCGGTGATCAACGGGACAGTGACTTGCAACCAGCAAGAAAACTGTGACACGCAGGCAAACATTGTCATAAACCAAAGAATACATCCAACAAAACAATCCAAAATAAAAAAATTTTTCCCAAGACAGAAAAAAATAAACATTAAAATACTGTACGTACTTTACTGTTGTGATTTTTTTTTTTGATACACCTGTATTGCAGTTTTTGTTATATAAACAGTTTTTGGACAGTATATTTTTGTATTTTATTGATTGTGTTGTTACACGTGCATTTTGTCAACATACTTGCAGGTTCATAAAGGACATGTACCATGCTCATTTCCCAAATGAGGAATTTCTGTTATCAGGACAAATTGGACAGCGCAAACACGAGTCCGTACTAGAGAATATTTACTGTATACATTTTAATTTTGAGGGACTAAACATGTATGAAAACTTAAGAAAGTTTGCAAACCCATTAGGCCTAGCAACAGCATCAACCTTTTATTAGCTTATTGTGTGATTTTTTTTAAAAAGTGGCTCATCAACGCCATTTACAATTTTTTAGAGAAGCAGCTCTAGTTGTACGTGTCCCCAAGATCAATGAAAATGTAACAACCATTGGCCTTTTATATACATTGTTAAAAAAATACTTTATCCAATTGTCTTGAAACTGTGGGTGTTTCATCCGAAGATGGTCAAGACAATCAGGAAAAATAATGCTTTTATTTTGCCCAATGATATTGCCATGAGGACGCACCGTTTGCCAAGTAAAACTATGCAAATTGTGATATGAAACTTGATTCATTTGTGGTTTAAAAGAAACAAATGGTTTAGTTGCGTCCTTTACACATTTTAAAAGAAACAGCCCTTCGTGAACATTTTCCCACGATCTACCAAAGGTTGAAGGCACCTATCACTCAAAAAGGTCTCTGGAGCCCTACTCAAACTCAAAAGGAAGTTGCAGATTTTTAATTACCTTTCATATTCTGCCTCATTTTGGGCCTTTTGCAGAGGTCATATTAAATAAAAATAGCTTTTAATATGATTTACTTCACTTTCAAAACAATTCCAATGGCACATTTCCAAACATTACCATGGCTGCGAGGGTGATTTATAGATTTCGCAGCTCCAGTTCGGGCCCGAGCAGTGACTGCGGCTAGGTCTCTAATGTTTTTGTTGAAAATGTTGTGATTATTCTTATTACTGTATTATGATTACAACTGCTACAGGAGAAAAGCTATATAATCACAACTACCACTTGTCTGAGAAGTGGGCAGGTTGTAGTACATGAATCAGTATTTGCATTATAATTAGCATAAAGGGGTACCTCTATTTGAGAAGTGAGCATGTCGTAGTACTCCAGCGGGTCTTGTTCCACAATGGCAGTCGGGATTGATGACTTCAACATTTGCGACAGCGGCCGATTGTTCAAGTTTAACTGGCAAAACCAAAAAGAATCAGTTATTTAACAAAGTCGATATATGTTGACAGTATGTAAGGGGTAGTTAAGTTGACCATGGAGGAGATGCCCTCCTTGCCCTCTTTGCTCTTCTTTGGAGGCTTCAGAAGGTTCTGCAACACCTTGTTGTGTCGGGCCAGCTGCAAACAAACATGACACATTGTTGCTCACCACCAACAAAATGATAACCTCATTCAATACTTGATTTATACATCACCTTTCTTACGAAAGGCAGAACACAGAACAGAAGAGGCAACATTAATAAAAAAAAAAAAAACAACAACAAAAGATCTGTAAAATAATATCAGTATACCAATTATGGATTGACCAACATCAGATATTTGTAATCGCCGCTGAAGTGATGATAATTGAGTCAACATCAACTAATCAATAACCTCATTGATTTAAATTTTTTTTTTTTTTTTGTAGTGGTCAACTTGTGGCAGCTTCCAAAAGATATTTTTGACTTCGACAGGAGATAATCAGTTTTTTCACTATTGCAGGAGGGCGTTTGGTGAATTTGCTGAGGACTGGTGTGATTAGTGAGGTTCTTTGTCAGCTTGTGTTAGCAACTTGCATATTTTACTGAGCCACATTTTCATACTCACATTTTTCATAAAATATTGCCACAAGCTTGAGGCACTGCTCCAAATTTGCTGCGCAACTCAACCCCGTTAATCTGGTGTAGGTGTTCTTGCCGTAACACATGCTTGTCAATTAATCAACCACTAGCTATAACATTTGCTGAGTGGTAAAGTTGACATGTTGGTTCAACCCCTAATATCAATAGATGTCACTATCACTTCCGATAAAGACAGTACAAACTTCCAGACTAGTCTCAAACTAAACTCTTACAAACTCATACTCAGCTAAAATATCAAGTTTCTGTTACAATTAATGGTGTTGTAGTAGTGTGAAATTAACAAACACTATTTGTCAGCTTGACCCCAGTTGCACCTGACTCTGCAATGGGTAGGTGGGAGGCATGACAGTCAAAGGTAAGAGAGGGGTCATTAGTCCGGACAGCGCAGGCTATGTGATCCTATCTGCCACTGACGGTGTCACATGGCTCACCTGCTGCGCCAATATATAGATGTTGTGTCCCACCTCACGGGGTGACACTTCCCCACTCTCACACTCAGTCTCCTGATGGTAGGCCTTCTTAATCACGTCAACCTGCACACACACACAGACACACGCGCGCACACGCACATGCTGTCAGTAGATGAGCCTCTTCACTGACACACTGAACAAAAGGGGCTCTTACTAGTTCACGGGGGCGGAGGTTGAACAGGATTCTCTCCGCATTCTCACTGTCATGACGACTTTCCATGAGTGCCAGCAGCAGCTTAGAGGCGTTGTCCTGGTCACAGGGAAGGAAACGACATTACATGATGCCGTGTAAAATCATATCACATCACATGATGTGAGAGGAGCGCACCTTAAGCTGCAGCACCATGTCTGTCCGGTAACGGCACAGCGGGCTGATGTCATTGAGGATGAGCGCCGTGATGATGTCTATGCCATTGCATTCGTGTGTCACAATGCACGTCTGAAACAAGCAGACACAAAAATCTCCTATGCGGAACCTTCGCGTGTTGGAGAAGCATGTTTTCCTACCTGGTTCTCCTGACACGGGCCCTGACAGTACTCTGTGAGGGTCTCCAGGGTTTGTGTGATGAGGTGAACATTTGACTCGTTAATGTAGAGGCCCAGCAGGCCCAGGCCGCCTGTGGTGCTTCCACACATAATGTCCAAGAACTGCAGTGTCTCACACACTAGGTTGTAGTTGGTTTTGTTGTTCTGGCAGCGCAGGAAATTCTGAAAGAGCACGACAAACAAGAATGTCAAAGGAAATTTGGGTATTCCAGTGTTGGCCAGATGGGTCCGGCACTCACTTGCAGATCCTGGTTATGGTTCTCGCAAAGAAGCTGTAGAAACCTCAGGATGGGCTTCATGATGAGGACGGCTGGGCCCATCTCTGTTTCCACCTCCTTCTGCTCCGCTGTTGAATGAGCCTGCAGGGAAGAGGGGCTGCCGCCTTGGCCCTGGACCAGTCGGGAATGTTCGTCGGTGGCAGGAAGTCCAAGTGGTGAAGAAGAGCCTTTCAGTGAACAACATGCGTGTTGAGAAGACATCTACACGAAATGTATTCCTGGTGACCTCACCATTGTCCAGGTCCTTCTCGTTGGCTTTGTGTGACATCTCGCCGACGTTCACCGACACCGTGGCTTTGATGTCCATCTGTGCCTCTTTCATCCTGTCGTGAAGAACTTTAAAGAACTTTTCCGACTTGTTGTCCCCCATCATCAGCTTGTAGAACGAGTTCTACAGGATTGAGAAAACAGAAGAAGGCCTCTCAAAAATGAAACGTCTGGACTCAGATTTAGCCACATGATGTTCATGTCTACAAGGTGGCCGCAAGTGACCTGTATCTCTGTGTTTCCTCCCTCCAGCAGACAAATGGCCAGCTGGATACTCTCCTGGAAGATTTTCTCATTCTTGGTGCACATCACCAGGTCTGTAAAAAGTTTGCTCCCACCTTCCCGATCCAGACGACACTGAACCGCTGCCACCGCTGCCCAGTCGCGCTCTTGCTCAGCGCCTGGTGGTCATGCAAAGCATGTCACGGCTTCATACTGTATTTCAAACCTTTTGATCTGTAGTTTCCCAAAAAAAACCTGCTACGATAATTTCAGATTTCCTCAGACAGTGATGAATTCATTAGCGGGAGTGTCATACTGCAAATCAAACTACTGTAGTAGTGTTGCCAGTGACTAAGTTTATATGCAGTCAATATTCGGGTTACGGTCAAAATGCTGGGTTCTGAAATACTTGGGATAATCAGTTTGCATGTGTTAGTGGAAAGAATTACTCCCACATTTGAATGACTCTATTTAAATGGCAACAGATTAACGTCTTGATCCAAATAGACAGGATTTCTACGTGTTACTTTCTCCTGTCAATAATATACATTCTATTCTTGCCGCTCACCCCAGGAATAAAGCAGCCATTTTCCTCCTGTATCAGAAGGTTTCGCCATGAATGTTTACGTCTGCTTGTTTATTTTGGGTGAGTTGCACGCGTGTATATATGTGTCTGAATCCACAGTCTTTTTCGCTGTCGACAGAAAATAATGTGAAAGAGAAATCAACGGCGATGACGCCTGCATAAAATCATAAAATTTACTGCACTACAAAAACCAAGATGCCTTACCGATAGCGTAAGAGCATGTGCTGAACACAAACCAATGTCCTTTTGAATGGAGGTACTGGATTCCAATTCGCATTTATATGACCATATATTCAGGTTGGAAAAGGGGTAAACCAGGGATGAAATCCAGGTTTTTCAAACCCCAACTTGTAAACCAATAGTAAATAAATTCAAGTTCAAGTCCACCACACGACATGATGCTTTTGTCACTCTCTCGCAATCTCTCTGTCTGACTCCCTCATACCACACATCGTGCGTGACCCCTAAACCAGAATTGAGCATACCACATAAACATTCCAAAGAATAATTTGACCAAGATTTAAGAGAAAAACATCAAGATTTAGGCTGACATTAAGACAAATATATTGATAAAATAATAAACTCAACTTTTAGTTGTCGTGGGAAGTAATCGAATAGCGCCGGCTACCTGGCCTTTAAAAACCTTAATATTCGGGTGTTAAAAGGGTGAGCTGCATGCTAGGCATGTAAACATAGGCACATCCATTCCGAACCGCTTCTTCCTTGCTAGGGTCGCGGGGGGTGCTGGAGCCTACCCCAGTAGTCTCGAGCAGTCATCGGTTTCGCAGGGCACACAGACACGAACAACCATCCACGCCCACACACACACGTCTTTACGCCATGCAGTGGGAGGAAACCGGATACCCTGAAAACCCACACAGTGCAAACTCCACACAGGGAGGCCGGAGTGAATTGAACCCGGTATCTCTGCACTGTGAAGTCGACAGCTAAACTTTGCACTAAACAGCAACGGTAGTCCAAGCATTGCACCGGGTTCAAATCAGCTCCGGCCTCCCAGTTTGCATCTGCTCCGACATGCATGGCAGGCTGATTGTTCTAAATTGTCCAAGGTATGAGTTGAGCTGGAGGGCCCTCGCTGGGGGGTGCTGGAGACCTATCCCAGCGGCATGGTCTAAATCTGACTGCATTGTGACTTGCTAAACATGAGTAAAAATAACCACCACATGAGGAAATCTGGTGTTTGTTTTTTTGCAGAATAAACATTTGGGACCTGCCGCTCCGAGTTCCACCAAATCATTCTTCGGGTTGTTCTTCCTGTTAGGAAACAAGTAGTTCTGCAGTAGAACCTTGCGCAGTGAAATTCCCTAGAAAGCCACAAAGGAAAAATTTCAATATTCCTGTATAAATCATGACAAGAAGAAATCTGTGTTCGTCACCTTTTCATCAAAGTCCAGTGTTCTGATCAACATCTCCTGCAGTGTCCTCAGAACTTTGATGCATAATTTCTCCTCTGAGGACATCAGTGCCTTTGTGTGCTGGATCAGCCTGTTTACGAACACAAACACACATTGACAAACGGACATGAATTTATGAATGATCCTGACACTTGCTACGAAAGTCATCACAAATCGATGAGATGATCCCTCTCACTTGGAGATGAATCCGCCGGACTCGCAGCGGTGGCGTGCATCTGTTCCCTCCAGAAAGAGAAGTTCTGGTTGATGGAGAACATCAACTAGGACGGAGAGCTCTGCATTGACAAGTGGTTTGAGGCGCTCCTCCAGTGTATTAATGACATCCTGCAGTTTCTCGATGATATTCTTGTAGTCCCAAGGGTTGCTGGGGGCAACAGGCCGCGATGAGCGCGATGTCGACTTGTAGCTGGTGCTGGAGCGTGACAGCGAGTTAAGAGCGCTGGTGGACAACATGGCGCTAATCTGAGCCTCCAGGTCAAGAGGGAGAGCGATGGAGCGACTCTTGGCTGGGAGGAGACAATTAACCCACTTTTATTTTTCTCACGACATAACAACATGCATGGCATCATATGACATCAGTGAGATCACCGGTGACATCATAGACATAAATAATATGACACCATCGATGACATCAATGATAATATCGATGGCATCATTGATGTTAATCGGTGACCTCATCACCAATTACATTGTTGATAACATGGGTGACATAAGAGACATGTGACACCAATTATGACATCATTAATGGCATCAGAGATGTAGTAGCAGGACGCCGCAGGACTCTTGACGCCTTAAACTTTTCTTTGCGAACGTCATTGGAGTTAAATCGGTTCTTCAGTGAGTATGTTCCAAACAGTGAACACCTCTCACCGCTTCCTCCTTTCTTCCGTAATGCTTTTAAACTAACCATGTTTGGAGGACACATCACGCCCAGCACATCACGCCCAGCTCCTCTGCCTCCCTTTGACTGTGGACCCATTTGCTCAGAACAACTGCAAAGGGGGAGTCGGCCGGCCCATAGAGCTACATGACAATTTTGGTAATTTATCCACTTGTTTTGGTGAAGACTCTGATGGTTTTAAACAATGGTGTCTGTAAGTACATGTGGAAATTGCAATTCTGAGAAATAATAACCATTTTAGATAATTATACCTGTAATCTGATTACATGTTGTTTTTTTTTTTTTTCATAAACCGTAATGAATACAGTTAAATGTTTTTGTCTACAACATACGGAACGCTGGTACATATGTTCCGTTATTCTCCAAGCCTAATCGCCACAACACGTGATCGGTGATTGATCGTCATTGTGGAGAGTTTCAGTCAACAGGTCAACTAAAATTATGATTATAATCAAGAAATTATGTTTTCAACAGCAACTTAATGCCTGCAGTTTATGAATAGTTATTCTCATGCTTTTCTTATATTCCAAAGACTGATAATAACATTAAGCCAGGAGATAAAGTGAAATGAGAATCATAAATACCCTTTATATGTAAATGTCACGTCTTTGACTGGATCTATGTCATCATGACCTTTTGTGTAACGCCCATTTAGCAGGTTGCTCCAGCAACTCTCAAAAAAAAAAAAAAAATACTGAATCAAACTAGAAAAAAAGAGATCAGATTTCTCCAATACTAGTTTCATCGCATATAAAATACTTTTCCTCTGCTCAAAAGTAGTATTCTAAATTAAAGTGAGCAACAAGATGCCTCATCCTGAACGAAGGGTCACCTGTGACCGCAAGGGTCTTGATGCAGGTCTCCACCTGGTTCCGGTGCTGCTGCTGCAACCAGGGACAGTCCAGCAGGCGAACGGATGATTGCAGCAGCTGTGTAACAATGGTGTGATGACTCTAACAATTAGAGGAGATGTGGCAAAGTCAAAGCCGAGGACGAGACAAAGCACACCACTGCAGAGGCAAAGCTTGAGCTGACCTGCAGCGAGGTGCTGTTCTCAGAGAAGGGCGAGCTAAAGAAGGCGTTGATGGTGTCAAAGACCACGTTGATTATATACTTCTCCAAGACTTGGTCGGAAAGTCGCTTGTCTCGCTTGTTGCAGACCTGCTAGGAGCACACACTGCTTTAGCAATCACAGGTCACTCAATGGTAAGACAATAAAACACTTCTGCTCACTCGGGCCATGTCCACTGTGAAGTCCTCAAAGAGGTTCCAGATGTGGTTGGACGTGTAGATCTCCTTCATCTCCACTTCCGTGTCCACGTAGCAGTGATTGACGAAGTTGACGTAAGCGACTTTTACCTGAACACACACAAAATGGCCGAACGGCAGAGCCACGGAGCAGTAAAGTATGAATGCAAACCAACCACAAGTTTATGACACACAATTACAATTCCGCTGCGCTACTCTTCTGACGAGCATTCTCACAAAGATACGTAGGCTACAGCAATTACTACGGTATACTGTGACCTCCTAGCATGCACACACAAACACACAAATACTGCCAACCTCAGTGATGCAGTCCTCATGCGTCACCACGCGGACAACGTCCTCCAGTGGCAGCAGCGAAGTGCACTTGATTTCCGTGTAGACATTCTTGCCCTCTGCACACGCGGCCAGCAACTCCACCAGTGAGATGTGGTACCTGTACACCACAGTGCCATCTTATTATACATGACCTTTTTCCACACGATGCTGCTGCTCTATTTACCTGAGCGGGCTGTTTTCACCAATGCCCTCCCTGCTCTCGGCCATCAGCTCCAGCATGATGTTGAAAGATGCCTTGTCGTTGTAGAAGACAACTACATCCTCACCGGCATTGGTCAGCTGCAGAGACACACTCTTGGTCATATAAGAGGCCATGTCCACGCCGGAACACCCTCAGCTGGACCCTCACCTCGGTCATGACCATGTCCTGGCACTTCTTGACGTACTTGCCCTCGGCTTTGATGATGGTTTGCAGGAAGTTGAGGTAGTGAACATGACGTCCGTGTGTGGCCAAGCAGTGGATGAAGTGCTGCAGGACACTTTCCGATATCTCAGTGCATAGCTGGTAGTTGTTGCTGAAGATGTGCTGCACAGTCTCCGCCTCCAGCAGCTGCACGGAAACGGAGCGAGTCACAGATTGCACAGCTCAAATTTAGGCAGCCAGTTTGAACACAGAAGCAAAATAAATTAACTACAAAAGCCCAACATCAAGACTGACATCAAAAAATGGGTGTATTATGATTATTATAATGTCAAGCAGGAGGTTACTGTGTAAACAATTTACAATAGCTGCTTTGAAGGGAGTCTCCAAGGGTCCATGGTTTTCCAATATAACCACCAAAAGGGTCAAGATGTTTTTTCAAAACACATTCTAGACTAGAGGTATTGGAAATGTGGCTACAGTGAAACTCCTCTACAACGAAATCATGTTTGCAGCAAGAATATTTTCACAACAGGGGGTTTTTCACTGTAGCAAATTTAACCTCAGATGTACACACACACACACACACACACACACACACATACACGCAAACGTAGTGCACACGCACACACAATCATATGTGTACTCCAGTGGTCCTCAACTAGAAATGCTGTAGGTCCACTTTTTTTTTTTAATAAGACCAAGGTCCGGTCCCATGCACGGCGGTCATGGGGAGCAGGGCAATATGCCCATTTAGTATGGTCAAGCCAAGCTTATACAAATCAACACTCCTCACAACCAACCAATAATGGGGTGCATGAAAATAACAATTATTCACTTGCCAGTACACAGCAAATAATGAGAGGTATTGTGTTGAGGCACAGGAACTCTTTTATTTTGTTAAGTTGTGCCTGCTTATTAATAGAAATAGCCCTTTTAGGGAAATAAGACATTTTTACTTTAACTTTGTCTTTTTTTCCCCTTAACAAAAACAAAACAAAATACTCATTTTACCAAAATAAATACTAAACATGGGCGGCCCGGTAGTCCAGTGGTTAGCACGTCGGCTTCACAGTGCAGAGGTACCGGGTTCGATCGCAGCTCCGGCCTCCCTGTGTGGAGTTTGCATGTTCTCCCCGGGCTTGCGTGGGTTTTCTCCGGGTTCTCCGGTTTCCTCCCACATTCCAAAAACATGCATGGCAGGCTCGTTGGGCACTCTAAATTGTCCCTAGGTATGAGTGTGAGCGTGGATGATTGTTCGTCTCTGTGTGCCCTGCGATTGGTTGGCAACCAATTCAGGGTGTCCCCCGCCTACTGCCCAAAGACTGCTGGGATAGGCTCCAGCACCCCCCGCGACCCTAGTGAGGATGAAGCGGTTCGGAAAATGGATGGATGGAAATACTAAACATGAAAACAAAAATATGATTTTCATTTGTACAATTCCCCTTTTCACATCCCCTCTGAAATCACTGAAAAATATATCAGAAGAGGAGTTAAGAACCATTTTAAATACTGACACAAGGGAGCACAGGAATGTGCTGTGCTGTTCTTCCACTAAAGGTGAATGCAATGTCTGAGGCATGCAAATATTAACCTACACATGCTAAGAAGATACATCAAAATATCCATTTCCTTTAACAAAACAAATCAATCCCTCATTTCCTTTTGTAAACAAGTGGCAAGAACTCAGTCTTTAAGGTGCAAAAAGAAGTGTACATTATGTGCATTTGTGCTGAACACTGCTGCTCAATGAGAGAAATTACATTTTGTGCTTGTTGCCAAGACTTTGAACTTTGGCACAAAAGGTGTGATGGCCAGGCGGAGACACTGATGCAAGTGTTCATTGGTGAGTCTAGTAAGGTACTTGTTCTTCACAATATTCATTGTGGAGAATGCAGACTCACATCTGTAAGTTGACCCAAACATTGTGAGAATGTTAATTGCCAGCTTATGCAGCAGGGGATAATTAGCTGCAGTTACCATCCTTGTCCAGAAAGTGACAGCGTCACACTGAGCCTCTTTCAGTGCAATATTTTCCTGGAGGTCAATCAACTCATTTTGCAGAGTAGCAGGTGAGACTGCTTTCTTGTGCTTAACCAAAACCCAGGCCACTTTCAGTGAGCACGCTGTTGCTTTTTGTTGTTGTGTCATACATGTCACAATCTTCCTGCTTGAGTCTTGATATGACCTTTTCAGTTTCTTTATTTCGTTTGTTCTTAGCTCTGAATTAGGAGGGAAATCCCGTTCAAAAGAGCTGTGCTCTGTCACATAGTGGCGTTTAATATTTTGACTCTTCACCAGAGCTACCGTCTTTAGGCATATTAGACACATTGGCTTGGTGCTCGACAGAGGTAGAATGAAAGCATACTTGTCAGTCCATTCTTCATTGAAACGCCGATTTTCACTCTCCACCTTTCTCTTTGTAGCAAATTTAGAGGACGCCATTGTGATGTTCATTTACCATGTTGCGGTGTTCTGCTGTTAAACAGCTGCAAAGATCCCCGGGTAGACGGGAGCAAAACTGCACACAATCGAAACCTCCCGCGATTCGTTTTGTCTAATTGTCTGTGTGCGGCTCTCCTGGACTGACGCTGTGAGCACACTGTGGCGTCGCGCATGCGTCTGTTTCCTGACACGTTCATCCATTTTGAATGCGTGTGTATTGAGATAGACGCGTGCTGACGCTTATGTATGGGCACACCTTAAGTTCAGAGGAGCCAATCAGCGCATCGTTATCGCCGACATGCCCTGCTCAGCCAGGGTCTCCAGTTAGTCAAACATTATACAACACACAGTCGCGCTGCTGCGGTCCTCTTCAATACATCTGTTAGTGCACGCAAAGAATACAACGGATAATTTTAACAAGCGATCGCGGTAATGCGCCGATTATAGTCCACAAATATAAAATGTATAACGTAAAAATCACTTTATAAATTATTATTTTATACAATTTGCCGAGGGTCTGGACAGAGGAGGTCCGGACAGAGGAGGTCGGCGGTCCCGACAGAGGAGGTCGGCGGTCCGGTAGTGGATCGCGGTCCGCCAGTTGAGGCAGACTGGTGTACTCTTTATTTTTATTCCAATAGTGCATAAGTATGAGCACACACTTATTTGACACTTCATATAGTCAGTGTAGAAAGAAAAAAGAGGAAATAAATTGCGAAATTTACGATCAGCATGCACTTTCACTTACATCAATTTCTTGGATAATGTCTTTTATTTTGCTTCCTCCGTCTTTCATTTTGATCACTTTTACCCTCTCTTCCAGCGTCAGAGCGCTTCTTGTCTTAGCTGCTTGACATCCAAAGGTCCGTTTTGTAGCCATTTTAGCAATGCAACGTTCATGCTGCGTCTGAATCTAACAATAACAGATACTTCCTGGTATCCCGGTGGCTTTTCTTTCCACTATCTCACTGTCTCTAACTCGACCTACCCTCGATAGCCACCCAAGACAGCGTTGCTCAGCTGATGAACTTTTAAAGCCAGCCACGGGACGTTTCGTAGTCCTCGGTGGCCATTGTTAGCGCGATGGAACTCGCCTTCTCTCTAATTAGCGCTCCAGTTAGCGTAAGCTTTTTAGCATGATAACAAGTAAAGCATTTGAGGAAACGTTCGTTTATTTGAATGTCCGTCGAGCCACAAGCAATTTACTCTGAGCAGCTAATCGGATGCATTCCACGCTCTTCCACGGATCGCGCTAAAGCATCTACACACATAGACAGTGCGGTCCCTCTTGGCCAATCGGAGGCCAGGATGATGCCCGGTAAGCCAATGGCAGAGCAGCTATGAGTATGTTGCGTCCAGGAAACTTGCAGCTGTGACCGAAATAAACACCGTTCACTGTGTAAACCAGTGTGGTGGTTGCTGTTGCCGCTTCCGAACGAAGCAGTAGAGGTCGCTGTTGGATTATAATTCGTTGTAGTGAATGTCTTCGCGAGGCAGGAGCAGAGAAACTGATTACGTATTACGCAACAGGGTTTTTTTTTGTCGTATGGGGGGCAGGAGAACGGGAATGGTGCTAGTGCATGAAGATTTTTTAACATTAGGTAGGCCCATGTAGGTTTCGTTGTTCCAAAAATAGAGTTGCTAAATTGCTGTAGCTTCAGCTAAACACCTAGCTAGCGTATTTTATTCTTTCTGTATTTCATATATGTATCTTGAGTCCAGCAGACTCCTTATTTTTTTTCCAAAGTTAAACTAAGTCGATATCTTCGTGGGAAACTGGATGAGGAGCAACCTACCCCTGGATTGAGGAAGAGACTAAGGTTCTTGTGCAGTAAAGCCTGATTCTCCTGGTTGCCCATGCAGAACTTCTGCAGAAACAGGTGTGTGTATCTGATGATCTCTTGCATCTTCACGTCATTCTACAAAAACCACATCAGAACATGAATAAAAACATCCATCCATTAATCTTCTGAAGTACTAGCACTCATTAGGGTTTGCCTGTGAGACTGGAGCCTATTCAAGCCTAATTTTGGATGAGAAGCAAGTTACTTTGTACATCCTGGCCTGATAGCCAGCTGATTTACACTCACCTACACACCTACAGGCAATTTAGAGTCTCACCTGAAGCTAAAGCCGAGTTTGGACACCCCTGCCTTAAGTGATTCCAGTGGTACTAAATAGCCATGCATTCAAACTGAAATAAAATTCATGTAGAAATTCATGAAGAGATTTCCTTCTGATTTCAGGGAACAGAAACCTGGATATCATCTGCATGCCAATGGAAATCACGTATTTGAATGTTGGTCTCACCTGGTCGTAGGAGACCTGCAGCAGGTCCAGCATGACTTTATGAGCACCCATGTTCTTCAGCAACCTCTGCTGCTTCTTCCACACACCACTGCTGCACATCTTGTTCAGCCTCTCAAGGATCTACGACAAAACACCACAATGCAACACAATGCTTTACAACAAGTATGTTGCGAACACTCCAAATGTAAAAACTTCTAATTCACTTCTAACATATCCTCCATCATTACCATCAGAGTTACCATGTAGGTTTTGTAACCACCCAGGTCAACACCTTTTCCAGGTCCTTCCCCCTGGTAGGCGTTATTGAACAACGACCCAAACCAGCAGATATTTCAGCAACTTCTTTTCACTTGCCATAAACATTTTGGACATAATTCATAGTGACACTTGGACACTCTAGACGTGGCTCTAATGCCATTATTCCGACATTCATCGCAGTAGCTTCATTGCGCTGCATCATTTGCACAGTGATTGATTAGTATTATCACACTGTCCGCTTCATCTTGTTTAATGACTGCGCCATTTGCGCATCTGCTGATCAATATTTCCGTAGTACTGGACACTTTATATTTTGCATAAAGACTGCATCATGTGACTGATCAGTATCACCGGACCATTTCACATTGTATATTGCTTTGAGACTCTCTCTACTTGGAACAGGTTATGACCTTATTGTACATTTTGTTATCGTGGTTGTTTTTTCTTGAGTACAAGAGTGGCTCCAATAACCGGTAATGCTGTTTGGTTCCGTGTGTGTTTAAACATACAGTACTTGGCCACTCGGAGTGATTCTGAATCTGACTGAATCCAACATTGCGTCAATTCTTTTTTAAACTTGACGGCAAGTAAGAATGTTAAAAGTAATGAACCACATTAGAAATTTGTCATTAAAATGGAATCTGACTTTTTAAACCTTTAAAAATTCTTTAAATATGTTTTAACCTTGTACAACAATTTAGGTAATGCAACACACCCATTACACCTTTTTACAGTTCAATGGCAAGCAAAGAAGTTAAAATATTTCAGAAAAAATACCTGACCACATAATAGAGGTTTTACAGATAATACTAGCAGTGGATGAGATTCTGTAACACAATAAAAATATTGTGACTCAGTAAAGAGCTACAGGGGGTAAAGTATGTGAAGGTTGCTTGAGGAGTGAAATCACATCATAAAAGCAAAATATTCAAAATGGGAAAATTTGGCCAACTTGTTGATACGGTGTCAAATGTAAACAAAAATGAACCCACAAAAGAAAAACAATCAAATTCAACATAAAAATTATTTTCTTACCCAACCTGTTAAAGATTCCATGCCTCAATTTTTATTTTTGTTTATGTCCTTTTGTCGGGTTCGAGATAATTTGGGTTGGAAATGTCCATGATGCCATTTTTTGGCTATATTAGTTAGTCTTAAATGGCTGTCATCAGGCACGGAGCTTGGCATACACGAATCACGCACTGCACATAGGGCACCAACAGCTTGGGCGGGGGGATAAATAAATAAAATACCATGTTTCAAAACTATATTTCACTGTTAATACTAGTGGCATTTATTATTATTTTTTAAATAATTTATTTTTATTTAGTTGAGTATTTGGTGCCATTCTTGATGTTTTATAAATACTTATTATCATTTATCTCGTTTTTGGTGAACGTTTTCAAATGTTAATATTAACAAGTTATGTTGTAAAATAAAGCAAAACTGACAAATATTGGGTGGTGCGAGGGATGTGGGGGGTGGGGGTGGGGGCACCACAAATCATTTAAGCTCAGGGCACTAAAATGGCCAGCATGTAAGACAGTTGAAATTTCTCTTCAATATTCAACAGGTAAATAAGTGTTGCTCTGTTTGGGTCATGGTTCTCTTTAATTTGATAGGAAAATCCTTTGACTGTAGCTGCCGATATGTCAGCATCCTGTAGCTAGCATGTTTCTTCATTGTGTTGGCTCCGTCAGTGGAATTGTTGCCCAGCAGGGTGCATTTTGAAGTGGCTAGTGTAGTGTAATGCACCGGTCCCCGGGAACAAAGGCAAACTTCTTGGTAGCTCCCAGCGATCTCGTGGCCACCCAGTGAGCACTCTAAGGCAAACTGACCAGTCCAAAGCCACGGTTCCAAATTGGTTCTCAGTTGTACTCTTATTAATTTATTTTTTAAATCCACCTTCATAGTGATGTCGTTTGGCCTTGTAGTCTCCCAGAGGGCATTTGAAGGAGAACTCAGGGACTAAATTTGACCCAGAATATTTATAAAATAGTAGGAAAAAAATTGACCTTTAAGCATTTCCCATTGCAGGGTACCAACTTGACATGGCAAGCCTCTCATCATTGCATTTCCATACGTCAAACCAGATACCAATGGGCGATGTCAAGTGCTAATCTGCACTGATTTGTCGAATAGATTGCTAATTGTAAAGTTGGTGAATGCCCGGCAACAATGGACAAAAGCTAAACACGCATATACACTCGGGATCATGCAAGGACAATCCTGTGGAGTCTCCATTTTGCAGTGGGATTCAATTTTATTGCTGGCCAACATCTCGTCTCAAATGAAATGCTGACAAGTTAACACAGAAGACCCGTATTTTCCTTGTTGGTGTCCTGGAGTCCTCTATTCAAATAAAAAAAACATTTGGGACAAGTACAGCCAAGTAGAGCTGCTACTCTGCAGTGAAAATGTGATTTGAGCGTTTTGAAGCAGAAGCAAGGTTTCAAACAGACCCACAATGGTCGAAGCGTCGGAAGGCAAAAACAAAAACAAGCATTTTGCCAGCAAACCCTGCCCACACTGAGTGATTGACACAAAACAACAATCGCTGACCTCTTTGACGTTCTGATAGTTCTCGTTGTTCTTCTCCCCTTTCTCCTTCTTGTGTGTGGCATCCTCCGCCGCCCCCTGTAGGAAGCACAGGTCAACACAGCATGCGAGATGCATTGATGTGCCACGGCAAACTACTGAAAACAATATTATTCAGTGAGGGCCCAAAGGCCTTCAGCAATGATTCACCAAACCGAATCGACCTCTTAGTACCACCTCTATCACATCTCATTCATAAAAGCCATCAATTCAATGCCAACTATTCAACATGTAGCACAGACTTGGGCGACAGATCATCTGGATCCAGTTAGAGTCAATATTTATCAAAATAATAATAATTAATTCACATTCATGTCATTGAGGGGTATGGCTTTAGCCAGAGACATCAGGGGTGGAAGGAGGAGTGAAGTGTGGCTACATTTATGGTACTTGGTAAAGCTTGCTAACGAGGGATGGCAATTGGTCAGAATTTTACAAATCCGATTCGCTTATCAATTCAGTTAAACAATTCAATTCTTTATCAATTCTCTTAGCAATGCTTTTTCTTTTTAAGGGAACTCAAACAGTACATTAGCATCCATTTTTGTTTTATTTCTTCATGGTATCTGTAAAAAAGATAAAGTTCCAAGACCAGCTCGTTGATTGTCTACAACATTTGGGCTGATGTATGAGGCCTTGCGTTGTCATGATTCATGATGCAAGATGACTCCTGACTGATGACCCCTGCCTTTGTTCTTGATGTTTTTCAGTGTTGTGAGCGACTGGCTGAGACATCACTCCAAAGATTTTTACGCTGAAGGAATTTAAGGAAGCTTGTGCACAGATGGGAAAAGTGTGTGACAGTCCTGGGAGACTAAGTTGAAAACAAAAATCTCTCTCTCATACACATCAATGCTGTCGGTACAACAAATTCACGACCCCATGACAAAGTATGTGAGTATACCAAACAGTTGGCGAAGTAAAAACTATGCTTTTGAATTTGTGGATTCAATCAATGCAATAGTACCGAATGAGACGATGTGCAGTGTTAAAGATGCACCTCGGCACACCCTTATAGTAGATAAGAGCACAGACATAACGGTGCACAAAATGCTCGTCTTGTACATTAAATACAGAGAGAAAAATAGTTTCAATCATAAAACTGTGTTTGGTGGAATAGTCCAGCTGACAACATGCGCTGCTCAGGATATCGTGCAGGCAATAACTCAGTTTTGCTCTAAGCATGAAGTGGACATACAGAGAATGGTTATGCTAACCTCCGATGGTGCCTCAGTAAGGACACTGTCACATTGCAGTTCATGGCAGTTCCAGTTTTGCCATAATTTATACAAAACATTGTTAATATGCTACACTTTTGGTTACATGACTTGAGTTTTTTTACTGAAAGTGGACAAACACACTTAATAAAGAAGTCCTTTGATAGAAACTATTGCCATAATTTTATTGTTTTAATTAAAACATGTAACTTGAATGTATATGATGCATATGATACTGCGTGACCACAATTTGCACGGCGCATGTTGCTCACAGTGATCCATGGGACCGCTCAGGGTGTTTGTGTGTTTGCCCAGACACAAAAAAAATTAGAGGGAACATTGGTGCAGTCCCATCCAACTATTGGCCAATAACCTGTCTCTACACAACATGGAAGCTCATGTCTGGCATCATTGGGGCTAAGATAAGTGGACACATGGATCAATACATGAGCGAAGCACAGAAGGGTATTGGTAGAGATACCAGAGGAGCTAAACATCAGCTCCTGGTTGACAGAACAGCCGCACAAGACTGCAGGTCCCGACATACCAACCCGTGCATAGCCTGGATTAATGACAAGAAAGCCTATGACTCGATGCCACATACATGGATCACTGAATGCTTGGAGTTGTATATGGTGAACAGGACCCTAAGAGCCTTCGTTGCGAACTCGATGAGGATGTGGAAAACCACACTTGAAGCCAATGGCAAGCCACTTACCCAAGTGTCCATCAAATGTGGCATATACCAAGGTGATGCACTCTCCCCACTGCTGTTCTGCATAGGACTGAACCCCCTAAGCCAAGTAATCGGTAAGACATGCTATGAATACCGCCTCAGAAATGGAGCTACGATCAGTGACCTCCTCTACATGGATGACATGAAGCTGGATGCTAAAAGTGAAAGGGACATAGACTCCCTGATCCACACAACCAGGATCGACAGCAGTGACATCGGGATGTCATTCAGGCTTGAGAAATGTAGTCGGATGGTGACAAAGAGAGGCAAGGTCGTCCACACTGAAGGGGTCTCACTCCCTGAAGGAACAATAACAGACATTGAGGACAGCTACAAGTATCTCGGTATACCACAAGCCAATGGCAACCTCGAACTGACAACAAGGAAAGCGACTACGGCTAAATACCTCCAGCGGGTGAGGCAAGTCCTAAGAAGCCAGCTCAATGGCAAGAATAAGACCCAGGCAATAAACAGCTATGCCCTGCCAGTGATCAGATACCCTGCAGGAATTATCAGGTGGCCAAAGGAAGAGATTCAGACCACGGATGTTAAGACCCAAAAGCTCCTAACCATGCATGGAGGGTTCCATCCCAAATCCAGCACCCTGAGACTGTACGCAAGCCAAAAGGAAGGAGGCCGGGGACTAGTGAGTGTGAGAGCCACTGTCCAGGATGAAACATCCAAGCTCCATGAATACATCAAGGAGAAGGCCCCAACAGATGACGTACTCAGATAATGGGGAACAGAGGATGAGGTGCTGGAAGAGGGACCATCATGGGAGGACAAGCCCCTACACGGGATGTACCACCGGACCATAACTGAAGTGGCTGATCTCAAGAAGTCCTATCAGTGGCTAGAGAGGGCTGGGCTGAAGGACAGCACAAGGGCACTCATCCTGGCTGCTCAGGAGCAGGCCCTGAGCACCAGAGCCACTGAGGCCCAGATATACCACACCAGACAAGACGGAAGGTGTCAGTTGTGCAAAGAGGCACCTGAGACGATCCAACACATAACTGCAGGGTGTAAGATGCTGGCAGGGAAAGCCTACATGGAACGCCATAACCAGGTGGCTGGCATAGTCTACCGAAACATCTGTGCGGAGTATGGACTGGAAAACCCCAAGGTCAAAATGGGAAACACCTCTGAAGGTGGTGGAGAATGACCGAGCGAAGATCCTGTGGCACTTCCAGATCCAGACTGACAAGATGGTAATGGCGAACCAACCAGATATCGTGATCATAGATAAAGGGCAGAGGAAAGCCGTTGTAGTGGATGTAGCGGTCCCAAGTGATGGAAACATCAGAAAGAAGGAACACGAGAAACTCGAGAAATACCAAGGGCTCAGAGAGGAGCTAGAGAGAGCCTGGAAGGTAAAGCTGACAGTCGTGCCTGTGGTGGTCGGAGCACTCGGGACAGCGACCCCCAAACTAGATGAGTGGTTGCAACAGATCCGGGAACATCGGACATCTCAGTCCAGAAATGTGCAGTGCTGGGAACAGCAAGGATACTGCGCAGAACCCTCAAGCTTCCTGGCCTCTGGTAGAGGACCCGAGCTGAATGAGGGACGGACACCACCCGAGGGGTGAGACGAGGATTTTATATATATGACTGCAACTTTGATTTGGGTAAAACCAGGCCTGCTTTTTTGAAATTAAATTTGTCGGGGGTGCGAATGAGCCCTTTTCTGGACAATAAACCTCATGAAATATTAATGATTTTGCCATGCCCGTGGCATTTCATCAGTTTTTGTGTATGTTTAGACTCTCAAAATCTGTGTTTTCTTTGAACACAGCGCATTCCTAGGGCAACAACGTTTCACGAATAATCTGAGACTTTGTGTTTCAACATCATGAAAGCCTAAACATCTTCACAAGTATGAGATGGATCTGGTTAATCTGCTCGGAAAAAAAAATCCAATAGTAAAACAAGTATTTGCTCTACCCAGTAGGTGATGCTATTGAAAAATAAGTTCATAGATGTCTTCAGGCCTGGACTCGAATCAAATGTGTAACATTTTTAGATGGTTGGTTCATCTGGGTCAAGTTACAGCAGCTTTTATTATCGCAGTGAATCATTTGACTTTGCGGTGCAGTAGTGGTCAGGCACTTTGGTGAAAAGTCACACTATTCTGCTGAGAGCATGATAAACATTTTCAGGCTTTTCTGAAAAAAATTCAGTTGGATTTGTTCAACGGGCTTGTAAGCATTTTCTCTTTTGTGTCGAAGTAAATATGAAATGCAAAATTTAATGGCTCACCACCATCATAAAGTATTTCAAAGATGTTTTCCCCCTGTTGCTTTCCAGGGTCTTAAGATGGTACCGCCCAAGTCTGAAGTGAATTGGATGAACCCTCTTGAACCAGGGTGCAAAAATATAACCCTTGCAAATGTGCAAAAATGGGCCAAAATTGGGCAGTCAAAAATTCATAGCTCACTTCCTGTTTATTTTAGACTATGGCTGCCATTTACGTTTGTTTACATATGAGACTGCCTGACGATTTTCGTAGCTCTAAGGTCAATCGGGCCGGGATTGGTTTTTATTTTTCCACTCTAGGTGACGCTACAGCGCCATTTACGATGACTTTAAAATGTCATATTTTTCAACAGGCCCGATGAATGTGCAAGGTTTGACGAGTTTTCATGCCTGTTGAGTTGCCCAAAACTACAATTCATTTTGTGAAAATAATAATAATAATCATCATCATAATTCTGTTATTATTATTATTATTATTTCTGCAAAATAGTAGGGACCTTGCAGCAGTCAGTTCTTCAGCCTTAATAAAAACAAAAGAATAATATAATAATATGAATAATAATAATTTCTACAAAAACAAGAGTGACCTCCCAGCTACCCGGGCCCTTTTATAATCGTCATCGTCATCATCATCACCATCACCATCATAATTATTATTATTCAAAAAACAGACCAATTTCACCCTTATCTCCACACAGGATAAAAGATGACAGCAGATAACAACAATCAATCAGCACATGTAGCTGCACCTTCACCAGGGATACCACAGCGAGGCCCCACCTCACACCCAACACAGACAGGAAGCCGAGTAAGCAGCATACAAAGCAGCAGATCCTAGTTTGTTCGAAATTGTTGCAAAAGGTACTTGAATGTTACATCAGGGAGATGTGTGAGAGATGTTTGTTAGTCCTGTGAGGAGACAGCGAACAATACTGGATGGGAGTAAGTCGTACATTCATTATACATGCAAAGACATCTTTCAAAATTTTGGAAAAGCCTCATCACACATCGCATTATCATATCTTATCGAGCAGCTTTTTGTGACCAAATGACTTTGGTCTTGATGTTGATTTAAATCCATGAGTTTGTGATGTTTGACAAAAGATGCCATAAAGTGAAAACATTTTGTGCACGTTAGCGAGCTCGCTGGATTACCTTCCAAAGGCTCGCTACTATGATGAAAGGGTCTTGTGTTTTATGTGTGTGTAATGTTACATTGCTTTGCATGAAGAAGTGACTTTTGGCTTTTCCCTGTCAGGGGTCGTCACAGCAAGTCAGTCGCATGATGTTTGGCACAGTTTTATTGCCGGATTTCATTCCTGATGCAAGACACCCATTTTTATCCAGGCTTGGGAGTGGCAGGCGCTGGGAATTGACATACTGTAATTGTGTAAAGGGTCTTGCCTAGGAACCCACCAGAATGTTCTAGTCAGCAGTGGCCCGTAGATGGCATGATTATTTGTATTTGTTTTTTATCTTTTGGAATAAACATAGGGGTGGCCCGGTGGTCCAGTGGTTAGCGCGTCGACCTCACAGTGCAGAGGTCGTGGTTCAATCCCGGCTTCGGCCTCCCTGTGTGGAGTTTGCATGTCGGGGCAAACAGGCCTGTGTGGGTTTTCTCCGGGTACCCCGGTTTCCTCCCACATTCCAAAAACGTGCATAGCAGGCTGATTGACCCCTCCAAATTGTCCCTAGGTGTGAGTGTGAGTGTGAATGGAATAAACATTAGACAGTTGAGGGCTCATGAAAAAAAAATCAAATCATTATGAAAAGTAACAGCTAATTATTTAATAAAAATGTTAAACAAATAATTGTAAATAATTATTATTTTTGTAGCCCTCCTCATTCCTCATGAAAGTTAATGAGGCTTAAATACTGTACTGTTTTATTGTTTTAACATTCATATTATAGTGGATAACTTATGAGTACATTGGAAATGTTTTTATAAAAATGATTGGAGTAAAAAGTGATGTTAAAATATTGTGTGTCCAATCAGAGGTTTCATCATGCCACCATTTTGGACTCATTCATCCAAATATAAATATAATTCTCAATGCATATTTTTGTGTTGAAAATTCCTCCAAAAGGGATTGTGGGTTATGGTCAAATTTGCAGGTTATGGTTCAGCATGAACATTCAGGACAAGGTGATAGTTTTGTGCTACCTCCACTTTTTCTTTTTTGTCTTTCTTTTCCTTCTTGCCGTCTCCGCCTCCAGACGTCTTCTTCTCCACCCACAGTTCAGACTTTTCCACCAATGTCCTCAGACGGTCCAGGTCTGACTTGATCACCTTGTAGTTCTCCACATCCTGAGCCGAAATGAGTAGCTGGACCTATGCAGGCAAAAAAAAAAAACATCAGCCTTGACTTGGTCAGGTACTCAGGTCACATGCACACGTGGATCCTGAGTGGTGCTTATGGACCCATCCTATAGCCCCGAAGAAAACAAAAGATAGCCTGAAAATCCTGACTCATCCCTGTGCCAGGGAATGAGTCTGATCACAGTCTCATCAAGCACATTTCCGAGGTGGAACCACCCTGAGCAAATACAAAGCGAATGAAGCAATCAGCAAAGAGCGGCTCAAACACCCAAAAAGAAAAAATGCTTCCCATAATGCAGTCATCTGATGGGGTTTTCATTATACTGCCTTGCACAAACAAGGTTTACTTTCATCTGATATTAGCTCTCATCTGACATTAGTAAAAGTGAGTTTAAAATGAGTTAATCCGGCTTTAAAATTCATCAGAACATGTAAAATTAATCTCAGTTTAGTAAAACTCAGTTTAACTTAATTTAAACTGAGTTCAATGTGATTTAAAGGGATAATTGTGATTACGGATATTGAAATTAAAATTTATCATGAATTATGCATTTGAATTTAGAGGCAACACTGCTACACCATTGTCAAGCCCCTCGTGACAAAGGGTGTTTTTTTTTTTTTTGATGAAACATTGTAGCTCAGATCTCACTGAGCAGCGGAGGTTTGTTTTGCAAATGTGTACACATGTCGTGGAAAATGTTTTTCCGCCAAGGTTCATTTCAGGTTGCAAAGATATTTGGCAGACCTTCGCAAACGTTTTTTTTTTCTTTTGTCGCAATCAAATTTTGCGAGGCCTGATGAGTGAGAGGCGTGCTAACACACACACTCTCGGACCTTCGCCATTCAGTGAGATGTGGACTTACAGTGTTGCTCACTAGCAAAAATGTTTGCATAATGTTACTCCTGAACTTGATCAGTTATCGTATTTTCCGTACTAAAAAGCACACCGGATTTACAATACAATACAATACATCCTGATTTATATAGTGCTTTCACGGCGGGGTCGTGCGGCAGTATTGTCGTACGAAAAATGACAGTAGTTCAGATTCTGAGATGATACCTTGTCATAAAACAGAAACACCAAGGATCTTCTCGTAAGTGATGTCGAATTTGAAGCACAGTATACATCTTTACGCGAGGCTATGTATTGCACCAACTTGAACAGATGGGCAATTTCTCAACGCAACTCACCTCAACTGTATTTACAGAGCACTTTCAAACAGCCATTGCTGCACACAAAGTGCTGTACATGGAGGAACTAACATATACAACAGTAAAGCAACACATCAGTAACAAAGACGGTAGAAAGCACCGAACAGCTTGTTTTTGTCGGACGGAGTCAGTCACGTTGACAGGTGGTTGAGCAAATAGGCCAACTTTTGCAAGTCTAGATGGTTTAGCGCTGCCAGAGTACATAGTGTATTTATTACATAATCTCCGATTGTTTTATCGCTGCCAGCAAACGTATGTACGTATGATGTCCCTGAGTGAGGGGGAAAAGGTCCAACAATTATTCTTCACCCAATCTCTTCACCTTTAAATTCAAGAGTATTGAGCCCATCTATCAATTTTATTTGAGAAACTTCATCATTTTTGCTCTATATACCTAAGAATTGTAGCCATTGTTGAAGTTAAACCATCCCAAAAATTCATTCTCAATTACAGTTTCAACCGCAGTTTAAAGTTCTGGTGCAACTAAATTAAATTTAAACTCGCTTTAAAAATACAATTTAACGAGGTTTAAAGAGAGGTCCAAATTTAATCAGTTTTATTTTAAACTAGGTTTGGTGCAACAAGATTTGAATTTAAACCATGATTTAATCTAGTTTCAAAGTTAATCGTTGTTGGTGCAATCTGGCCTATGTTTGTGGTGATTTAATACTGATTTTATGCTGAATGACGTTAACAAACCACTGTCTTACCCGTGCAATATTTTGAATGAGGACAGACTTCCGCCTCCAAAGAGTGACGTGCATGAAGGATACGTCACAGAAAATAAACACATTTAATTGGGACGTCTCATTTTGAACCGGGGCCCGGCCACATTGGAGGGCAGGCTTTCCAAACCCACTTTCTTAGTGGTCGTGGCTTGCCAGGCTGAAAACAAAGCAACCTTTTTGTTGTTCTTCCCTTCATTCATCAATAAAAACACACATAAACCCAAATGAAATGTACACTTTTTGACATCAATTTCCGCCAAATTGTTTTGACATCTAATTTACAAATGAATTTGCATCCTTTGGAGAATTGTGCCCCACACTAATGTGATATGCTCCCACATTTCCCCTCTCTCCTCCTCCGTCTCTGCGTCGTAGGGCTCAGGTAGCCAGCCAGCCCAACATTTCCTAAACACATGAAAAAAATATGTGGGGCGGGGCGGGTGACCTGCTTGAAAGTGTGCAGCACTTCCTGCCTCTGGCTGAAATGTCTGAAGAGTAGCTGTAGAGCTCCGGACACCAGCGGCGGGTACTCATGCATAGTGAGGTGGATCAGGACACGCAGGAACATGCGTCCGCCTTCGTCGTCCACTTCAAGAATGCTGTTCCCCTTCCTGCGTGCGTACGCGCACACGCACGCACGCACACACACACACACACACACACACACACGCTCAGAGTCAGACACAAGTTACGCAGTTACACTTCAAACACTGACGCACCCAACTCCAAACATCGCCTCGGCCTGCTCTCCAATGTGCTGTAGGTTGATGGCAGCTGCAAGAACAGACATTTGTTATCTTGGAGATTGTCACCGCCATTGTCAACCCCCAGACCTCCCGCTGCCCTCTGCCTCCCTCGGTGAGTGGGCATGCGCACCTGTGTGCTCTACACTGGTCGTGGCATCAGCATCAGCCAGCGAATAGACATCCTCAAATTCTTTCTTGAAGACAGACAGCAGGAAGGACAGACGGTAGTCCAGGCGCACGTTCAGAATGAACTGAGGACGACAAGACAGTCAACCATCACACATAGTTGCCGTGCCGCCTGTAGATACAATAATACCCTTTCAAAAGTTAATGAACAAGTAAGCGTTATGTTAACGTTAACTTGAACCATCCTTTTATGCTAAAGAATACATTAAGACTTCCCAACTATAAAAATATGAAGATTAATATGAATAATTATTGCTTCCAAAGGTGGTACAGCAAATAAATGATTACTACTTATTTACAATGCTACGATTGGTTGACACCCAGTGCCTGAAAATCACTAAGTCTATTAAGAGAGGCAACAGCTAATCCGCGGCCCTAATGAGGATACTCTAAGTGGTATGGAAAAGGGATGGTTAAAATACATCGTATCATGTGCTCACAAAACACTTGAAATCATCCTGCCTAGTTCACAATCATTGGTTGGCATTCCGTGAAACACTTCAGTCATTCTACAGTCGCAGCGTCGTGTATTGTTTTTTCCTTTTGTTAATTTAAAATCTTGAATAAATAGATTAAATTGTGATTAGCATTGATGTACTATTATTATTAACAACAACAATGAACGTTTTTTTTTTTTTTTTTTTAAAGAACAAAGAGTTCAAGTTTGATTTTGGGCAGGGGTAGGGATCGCCGGTTCCTCGAGAGCCATATCGTACTTGTTTTACATCCCTTGATACTCCAACACACCTGATTCAATTGTTCATGATCATTTCAAGCCTCTAAAGAGCTTGCTGATGAGCTTATCATTTTAATCAGGTGTGTTGGAGTAGGGAGGGATCTAAAATAGGCAGGATATGGCTCTCGAGGAACCAGAGTTCCCTGCCTCTGATTTATGGGAACGAGTAGAAAGTAAGCATGCTGACATTATTATCATTTCTAATTGTTGTCAACTTGTTTGGGTCTATTGAAAATAATTTTACCTGCTATGAAATTAGTACAAAAAGTAATGAAATAACGGAACACATATTGGACATTAATATTGACACATACTGGAGTCATTCCTTTTAAATTAAGGAACAACTAATATATTGCTTCTAGATGACATAGTGGAAGTCACTTTGACAACACTTAAGTAGTAGCTCAAAATGCTAATGGTAATAACAGTTCAATATGGGGACTGCATGAAAGAAACGGGTGGAGAGGAGGGGTCGGAAGTGAATCTTCGAACACACCAGCTGGAGGTGACTGTGAAAACTTTTGATTGGTCTCAGATGACCTTCATCTTTGGTTTGGTTGCCTATTGTTCAAGTGAATGGACTCAGCAATTACAGGCTCACTGACCTGCAAGATTTCCAGAATCTTCAGCTTTGTGTCCATTACTGTCAGGCCTATCTTGTCGATGCTGTCTTTGGCCACTCGCTGTCCATCAAGCACAAGCCCCGCCGCCCGGGCCCCCGCCCCACCAAATAAGGACTGCTTCCTACTGAGGACCATGGTTGTCATCATTTGACCCATGCCATGGATGGAGCGTTTCACATTCTTCCCTTAAAGGTGGAAAAAGAGTGACAACAATGGGACATTCCTGTCATGTTTCACAAGAAAAGGATCAATAAATGTTTGGGATTGCAAGATTCATAAAGATGTTTTAGTTGCAGTGGACATCATCATCATAAACAGTGTGTTAAGGCTGTGTTGCATTCCCTTGCTGAGATGTCAGGAGGACTAGTATTCATTTCCTCACCAAACTCCTCCCATTACTGTGTTTTTTTTTACTCATTGACAACCAAAAATGCATTCCACTTGGATTTCTGATTGTCGGAAAATACTCCTTTTCAGCTTGATAGCGTACCCCAGCTTCAGTGTCCCCCAACAAGTTCAGAGATTGTTGCTGGGACAGGCACCAACCCACTCTTCAACAATGGAGTCACAGAATATGGCTGGGATGTGGTCAAAGTTCTGCTGAATGTAAGAGTTGGGGGAAAGGGGACTCCATAAGAAGTTCCTGACAGGGGACTTCAACAGATGCTCCCAGCAGTCCCTGGCAATATATATTAATGTCTGGGCTGACATGCATCCTCTCCCATCATCGGAGCCTACCAGGCGATCACTTATCAGCTCTGGCCCGGTCATCACCCAATGGTCAAAGACATGTAGCTGCAAGTCCTATGAAATAACCACAAAGTAAATCACTGAAATGCGGCTCAGGGTGTCTTGGTGCCAAGTGCCAACACTCCTGGATGGTGTTTGTTATGGAGGATCCATGCCGAGCACAAAACTCCAAGAACAAGCGCCACTCACGTTCAGATCGGATTCCTCTGAATCACACGAATTTCAGGTCTCACCGTCATTGCCCGGGAAAGAAGGAAGGAGTTGACTGAGAGAATCCTCATCAACAACCACTCAAAGGATTCTAAAGAGGGTCCATACTCTGAACTACTGTTGGGTGCATAGTAACCAACAACCATCAGGACCCATCTCCCCCCACGAAGGTAGAGGGAGGCAACCTCCACTGGGCTGAACCCCAACATAGCGACAGAGAGCCGTGGGGCACTAAGTAAGTCCACACCCGCTTGACATTTCTCAGGAACAACTCCAGAGTGGAACAATGTTCAACCCATCTCAAGACAACTAGTTGCAGTGCCATAGCCGTTGTGTGAAGGTGAGACAGACAACATCTAATCGGTGTCTCTTGACATCTTATACAAGCTTCGCCACCTTCCCTGCCAGGGAGGTTACGTTTCATGTCCCAAGAGCCAGCTTGTATAATACTGGCCAGTTCACACAGCACCCGCCCTACTTTTTCCCCAACCACAAGTGGTGAGCCCATGATTGTCTTTCACTGTCAGGCCTTAGAACTGATGGGGGCCTGGTAAGGGAAACATTTTCCATTTGTCATTTTTTTGGGGTGATTATCTGTATGTTCTCTGGTCCCTCACCTAAGATCTTTTTTTTTCCCATTGAGTAACAGGTTTCATAAAGTACCTAGTGACTGAATTGATGAGTATCACTGAGCTGCACAAACCCCTCCACCTGGAAAAGGTGGAGGGGTGTGCAAATACACACCCTAATATTTCAAAATAAAGTGATGGAAAACACACAATGGTGGTTAGTGTGGTCACTTATGAAAAGACTCTTTCCACCTGACTCATGCAACTTATGCTAACACCTAGTGGCAATAACCGGTATTTTCTATGAGGCCGTGGGGGGGTGAAGGGGGCCTCATTTGAGGTGTGGTATTTTCTTGTTCGACTGGATATATTTTAGAGTGCAGGCTACTATTGGATAGAAAGGGACAAGGCTAATGTTGATTGGCCGGGATGTTTACTAGCAGGTCACCTGATCCTTCGTCATTGATCAGTGAGGTGCCATGGGAGGGGTTGGGACCACAGTCGATGATTCCCAGCAGTGTTCTAGTGAGCCGCAGCAGCTCAAAGAAGCTGTAGAAGCCGAAGTAGATGAGATGCCGCGCCAAGCTCACAACCTTCACAGGGAATAGGAATGAAGTCAGAAGAGGAGGCAAAAATTGAAGTGTTCTTGGTGTCTGAGGTCCCTGCAGACCTCATATGTCAGCTTGTTCTTCTCCTCATTGTGAAAGGGCAGCTCCTCGTTCAACACGTTGTTGAGATACTCCTCCATGAAGACCATGGTGTTGGCGAAACGGTTCTTCTTGTTGTCTCTGCTGTCATCCATGTTTGAGTCGTAACTGAGGTGGGAACACAATTCAGTTTGGTTAAAGGGGACGTATGGTGTTAAAGTGACTTCTTCAGAGTCTTGTGGTGCAGTACAGTAATTCCTATCCAGTGTGCCAGGGTACAGTATGACACGTAAGCTGTTAGGGTGTGCCGCAGAAAATTACAAATGATTAAATAGATTGGCTGGCAACCATCAGGGTGTCCCCCGCCTACTTGGGATAGGCTCCAAAATGAGGATAGCGGTTCGGAAAATGGATGGATATTATTTATTTATAATGTTTCATGTATCTGTATTCATCTAGCTATGCCACCGTTTTATAGTGACAAACAGAACAAATACTGTATATTCCGCACTATTTTTCACACTATAAGGCGCTTCAGTGTATAAAGTGCACCTTCAATGAATGGCCTATTTTAAAACTGTTTTCATATATAGGGTGCACTGCATTATAAGGCACATAGAATAGAATCCACAATAGTGGCTGCCGATGTGTTGTGCATCCACTAGATGGAGCTACACTAGGGGGAATACAATACAATACATTAATTCATTCAGTCATCTTCCGAACCGTTTGATCCTCACTAGGGTCGCGGGGAGTGCTGGAGCCTATCCCAGCCGTCTCCGGGCAGTAGGCGGGAGACACCCTGAATCGGTTGCCAGCCAATCGCAGGGCACACAGAGACGAACAACCATCCACGCCAACACTCACACCTAGGGACAATTTAGAGCATAGGTGTCAACTCAGGTCCTGGAGGGCCGCTGTCCTGCATGTTTTCCAAGTAGCCCTGTTGCAACACACCTGATTCAAATGATCAGATCATCAGCAAGCTCTGCGGAAGCCTGACATTGAACCTGCTCATTTGAATCAGGTGTGCTGCAACAAGGAGAGTTGGAAAACATGCAGGACAGCGGCCCACCAGGACCTGAGTTTGACACCTATGATTTAGAGCAGGGGTCTCAAACTCAATTTACCTGGGGGCCGCTAGAGGCAGAGTCTGGGTGAGACTGGGCCGCATCAGGGACGTTATCAAATATCTTTATTTTTAACAAAAAATAATGAATTAATAAATTAACTTAAAGATGAATCAAAAATAAATCCAGTAATAAAAAATAAAATAATAATAATGAGCATACAGTAGATATACACTGGCTGGCTAAGTAGAGAAAACTAATTATTTTTATTCCGTTTCAAATGTTTGTATTAACAGCTCTTTAACCTTTAACTTTCTGAACTTGAATGGAACATTGAACATGAAATATTCTGAACACGGCTTCTCTTGCCTACTTCTTGCTGCTAGAGACCTGCAGCGCTTCTTCTCACATAGCTCTCGGGTTGAACTTTAACTTTCAGTCGCGCGAGTCTGTGGCGCATGCGCACTTTCGCTCTCGATCGTATTGGATTACGGCAGTTCTCCGAATTTCTCAAGTGTCATGTTAACGCACTTACTGTTAAGTTTCAGTTTCACTCGCGGAGATGGCTACAGACACAGACACAGGCTGGATCACGGATCATAGCGCCTCATTCGGTTCTATGCTGAGAGCAGCGGAGGACTGTGCGCGCCGAGCGGAGTGATCGGCTTCACGGCTTCTCCTCCGCCCAGCTGATTGGAGGAATGAATGAGTGAGTGAGCGAGGCACTGGACAGCCCGGCCGATGTCACGCCTCCGCCGCCGTGATTGGTTCATTCAGCTCCGACCTGTCATCATATCAATCTTGCGGGCCGCACAAACATTAATCTTTAATATTAAGACGGGGGCCGCAAATTATCGTCCCGGGGGCCGCAGTTGGCCCGCGGGCCGCGAGTTTGAGACCCCTGATTTAGAGTGTCCAATCAGCCTGCCATGCATGTTTTTTGGAATGTGGGAGGAAACCGGAGCACCCGGAGAAAACCCACGCAGGCCTGGGGAGGACATGCAAACTCCACACAGGGAGGCCAAAGGTGGAATCGAACCCCGCATCTCTGCACTGTGAAGCCGACGTGCTAACCACTGGACTACCTACCGGGCCGCCACAATACAATACAGCTTTATTTATATAGAGCTTTCACAACCACTGCAGCTGGAACAAAACACTACAAGAACATTGAAAATACTACGTCCGAGAAATCAGAATATCGATCCATATATAAGGCGCATCGGATTATAAGGCGCACTGTCGGTTTTTGAGAAAAGTGAACACTTTTAGGTGCATCTTTTAGAGCAGAAAATACGGTGAATGGCTGTTTTAGATTATTTTTGCTGGGCGTAAAAAAAAGTCATCGACGGTACTGATGTGGTAAGGAGACCGGCAAGTGGAAGCCAAGACAATGAGGCACACGTAATCAAGAAGCCTTTATAAGGGAGTAGTGTACAGTGTTGGGTCATGTTCCTTTGCAGTGGAAACACAAAACTGATGGTATTTTGATGAGCGGTCACACTAATCATCTTTTTTTACATCAGTAAAAAAAAAGCATAAAAAAGTAATTGTTTTACCAAACTCAATTTGTCTGTTGGTTTGCATAAACTCAATATTAAGGGCCGAGCATGACCACAGCGAGATCACCTATTGTTTTTGCAGGAATTATTATTGTTAGTTGTAGTAGTAGTATTATTATTACTGGTTTTGTCATAATTGTCATTATTATTTTTTTAAATAATAATAATAATAATAATATGTCTCTGCAGCGTCACCTAGAGTGGAAAAGAAAAAAAAGAACTATACTGGTACATTTGACCTAGTCCCAAGAAAATTGGCAGGCATGTATGTGTTGCACCCTGAGACGTATAAAAAAAGTCCATTGTGGCCAAAGTATAAAATAAACAGGAACTGAGCTATGAAGTTTTGAAAGTCCAATCTTGGCCCAGTTTTGCACATTTACAGGGGTCATAATTTTGCACCCCTGTCCTAGACTATTTATCCAATTGATTTTAAACTGTGGCTACATCATCTTAAGACAAGGGTGTAGAGACGCGAGCACGCACACACGTTCAACCAATCAGCGCTGACGCAAAGGACATTACCGATCAAAGAGCTTTGATCTCTTTCAACAGCTCAGCTAGTTTAGCTACGATGAACAGCTACGCTCGAGGTCGGACGGACACGCTCTCTCTCCATCTGTATGTTTCTCTTCTTTTCCTTTGTCAGTCCAAATATATATTTTATTCTACAAACCATAGCTGTCCTGTCCACGTCTTTTTTTTGTCCCACCGATTTTATAATGTACTTCAATGTACGCTGAATTAATCTAACTAGAAATTTCTCAGAAAAGCCTGAAGACGTTTCTCATGCTGGTGGTGAACGGTTTGGCCGATGCCATGCCGCAAAGTCACAGTAACAATAAACATTGCTGCTTCCTTAATAAAAGTCAAGGCCTGAAGCAATCTTTGAACTTAATATCGTAGTGGCAATTTTAAGGGTCTAAACAAACACAAAAACACATGAAACTTTGCACACACATCTAGCCTGGCAAAACAGTCATTAAGTTGTTAGTTTATGATGCTTTTTAAAAAAAAAAAATTGTCTCTCAAATGCCCCTTAGAAATTTTTAACAAAGTAGTGCTGGTCTTAAGTTTCACCTATCCATCCATTTTCTGAACCGTTTTATCCTCACAAAGGTCGCGGGGCATACTTTAACCTATTCTAGCTGTCTTCAGGCAGTAGGCGGTGTACACCCTGAACCGGTTGCCAGCCAATCGCAGGGCACACAGAGACAAACAACTATCCACGCTCACACTCACACCTAGGGACAATTTACAGTGTTCAATCAGCCTGCCATGCATGTTTTCGAAATATGGGCGGAAACCGGAGCACCTGGAGAAAACCCAAGCAGGCACGGGGAGAACATGCAAACTCCACACAGGAAGGCTGGAGCCGGGATCGAACTCACGACCTCTGCACTGTGAGGTCGACGTGCTACTCACTAGATCACCGCGCGTTTCACCTAATGCTACAAAAATTTGGTGGTACATGTAACAGCCCAAGACCTACAAAAAAAGTCTCTTGGAGGCATATGCTAAACCAAACAAGGTATCCGCCATTTTAAAATTATTTTGAATTTTGGTGCTGCCTGGACTACAAAAGCTGCTGTAACTTGACCCACACGGTCATATCTTGTCAATATTTGACACATCTAAAACAGGTAAGACAGCGGCCCTTGAGGACCGGGAGGCCTCAGCCTTTACACATTAAGTCACGCTACAGACAAACCAGCCGTGGCTAATGAAGGTTATCTTGTTTACAGCGATAAAGCTTTCTTATTCTTACTGGTGCTGCTACTTGGCTGAAACTGAACTACTTTCTCTGTGTGTGTGTGTGTGTGTGTGTGTGTGTGTGTGTGTGTGTGTGTGTGTGTGTGTGTGTGTAGGGGATGGCTAAGTGAGGCTAAAAACTGCAAACTCCCATGACGACTTACTCCTTGATAGTGATGGAGGTGGGGATTTCAGTCCAAAGTCGGGCAAACTTAGCAGGCGTGACCAGTTCTTGTGGGTCGCGGTCCACGTGAGCATGCAGCATCAGGCGACAGAAGGACGCTCGCAGATCGAAGGGCAGAGTCTCATCCATCATGCACAGAAAGATGAGCTCCACATCCAGCTGCTTGGAGATTTCGTCAATGGCCAAGTACTGGCGGTCCAAACACATTCTGGCAAAAAGCTTCAGCTGGTACCTGAGCAGATAACATATCACACTTTCACAAGGATAATGTCAACATTCATGCCACAATCCATAAGCAGTACTACGAAGAAGTATTAAGGACAAAGTAAAAGAACAAAAATGATACTGCACGTGTGTGTGTGTGTGTGTGTGTATGCTTGCATGTGCGCAATCGGGTCGTTCGTGAGAAGTTGGTCCCTTCAAAAGTCGGTCTTTGGCCAAAAAAGTGTGTGTGTGCGTGCGTGTGTATGTGTGTGTGTGTGTGTGTGTGCGTGTATGAATGTGTGTGCACGCGCACGCACGAGGAAGGGTATAATGTGACTCTTTGCGGTAACACAGTAAAAAAATTAGCTCTTCGTCTCTGACTGGTTGGCCACGCCTGCTGTATAGCTTTCCCATGCCTGCAGCGTAACTTGGTGTCCTTGAAGCAATCATCACTTAAAATTGAAACACTCCCTACTGGAGACCTTGTAGCGACGCACAGACATAGGAATGCCAGTTGATACAAGCTAAGAATTAGCTTTGGAGAAACGAAAGTCCTGATGCCGCACCATGAGTTTTGGTACCGCCCTTCTGATGATATACAGTAAATATGTTGTGAATCTCTTCCTTCTTTGCACTCGTGACCACCGCAGCCATTGTCTGTAAACCACGGGTGCTCGGAATATTCTGCAAATAAACCCTTCCAAGGTACTGTTCATCCACTCCAGCCTGTATTTGGATAACCAACATCCTGCTCGTCCGAAATGCAACAAACATGCGGGGAAAGAAGGCCACTTTGCCCCCAACAAAACCAAAGACAAAAACCATTTTTTGTTGTCAACGTAAATGTGGCAAGCTGTACAGAGATGAGACGTGACTCCATAAAGAGACTGGTAACACCATATATAAGGCACATTGGATTATAAGGCATTCTGTTGGCCTTTGAGAAAATTGAATACTTTTAAGTGTGCCTTATAGTGCAGAAAATATGGTACATAAAGCGCAAAACAATCACAATGGCCCTGAAGAAAGGGTAAACTGCCAAAGGGAGTGTTATTGGAAGCGCTTGAGATACAGGACTAGAAAGATTGCGCTCTTCTTCTCGCTTTAGCTATACAAACTAATGGCGGCGCGGGCACCCGCCGCGGCTCTTCTTGTTGTATGATGTCTTGAGAGGGAAGAAATTGCATCTGTGCTGTATGTGCAAATACAGCACAGACTTGACAAATGAGAAAGCACTCACTGGTGACAGCGTGAGTGTGTCAATAAAAAAATGATTATAAAAGCATCCCTGTTAAGGTTGTATGATTGCCTTTTACGACTGAGCCAGTAGAGGGCAATATAACTCTACTTTTGTACGTGGTGAGTGACGTGGTCGGCCCTGTAAAAAGGGACACGCCTTTTCTTTTGCCTCTCTCTTCTCTCCACCTGTTCAATAAAACACGCCAATACATGGCTGAAGGATACACCTCACTCAACGTGTCATTCTTGGATGTTAGACATGAGGATGCCAATCTGCACGCGCTGTGAAGCAACTCTGTTAACAATCCCACTGTATTCTTCCCCCAGTGATTGTATTACAATGTAGTGCAGTGCCCCTAAATGTTGGAAGTAGTTAAAACCACCCAAAATTGCATTACAGTACAGTAAAGTGACCCTAGTGGCGGAAGTAGTTAAAACTGGGTTGTCATTTTGATTCATCACAGTGGAGAGGTGTGATCACATCCACTTCCATCCTCTTTCTTTTGACAAGTTCAGGCACAATCTGTAAGTACATTTACACAGTTGTACATGCTACTCTTTGTTGTGCAAGTTATGTTAAGTTATGTTAAGTTAAGTTGGCATATCAAGTCAAGTACAACGTTGTTGTCAAATGCGCTGTATGTGCAACATACAGCACAGATGAAATTTCTTCCCTCTCAACCAGACAACAAGAGGAACCGCTGTGGGCGCCCGCGTCGCCATCAACAGAACAGTTAACATGAAATGACAAAATAATACAACACAACACTTAAGATACAGACCGTCACGCAATCTTAACCACTTTTCCTGCATACACTTTGTTGTTTGAAACAGTTATAGATGAAAGCGGAGCGAATCAAAGTGTCCTTTTCACCAGTGGATCAAAGACGTCATGCTGAAATGTGCACACGTCTACTACAAGCTAAGTTTGAAAGCAACAAGAAGCTGTAGCGTCCATTGACGGAAAAGAGATTGGCTCTCATCTCCTGTCCCATGTAAATCCACTTCAACTCTAAGCCGCGACTCCCAGTTCCACATACGCATCAGTGCTCTGCTCTGACGCTCCATTCTTCTCATTGCCGGCTCCTCAAGCCATGCATCCATCCAGCCGCAGACTGTCCAACAGCCTCGACCTTTCCACGGAACAAAGCGTGTGAAAAATGCTGCCCATGCAGGCGCAAAACACAATCGCCCCAGGGCTGTCCAGCAACGACAGTCAAATGGTGCCGACATTCCTCCCAATCAAAATCAAGGCTTTTACATGCGTGCTGCCAAGAAGGCACAACCACTAAGCACAGGTTCTTCTTCTTTGACGAATGTCGTGGCCAAAAATGCTGAAAACAGTCCACCTCAGGTCCACACAACGTAACAACAACACCATATGACAAAACAAAAGACAAAAAAAGACAAAAAACGCAAGGCTCTTGAAGAGCACTTGCCGAAGGCTGCCTACTCGGGTGCCATCTTGGGGGGGAAAAAATAGTAATAATAAATAAATAAAATAACGGCATTCATCAATATTTCACCAGTTAATCTCCTTCAATACTTGAATAAACTAGAGAATAGGGCTGTTACAGGAGTGTCATGTCCTGAATTGGTATGCTCAAATCAAGTAATGAATTTGAAAAGAATCAGCCATAAATACCTGAATCAGATATTCTTCGTTATTATGGAAGAACTTTTTCAATTCGGAGCTGCAGGCTTCTTCCCACTTTTTTGCAAAAAGTACCGGTAGGTTTTATAATGGTGTGTGTTTTCATTTGTATCAATATTGCATAATTTTTTTTTTTACCACACCTCAGTTAAAAAAAGTAAGTATAACTCACATTTTTGAAAAAAAGCAAATATAACAGGGGTGTCAAACTAATTTCACATTGTGGGCCACATATGGCCTCGTTAGATGTCAAGTGGGCCGGACCATTAAAAATTATTCCATACTCTGCTATAAATAACCAAATTAAAATATGTATTTCCTTTGTTTTGGTCTAAAGAAGCACAAGAGCCTTTGGAAAATGTTGAAATTTAATGAACATATCTTTTACAAAACATTTCATGAAGCACCTAAGATTTCCTGAGAAAAATTTGCAATTTACTTTTATCATTCACATATATGCATTGCAACTGATCCCACTGACTGTACAAAGGCACAAAACCTTAACAAGTAATTGGTATTGAAAAATATAGTAATGCACTTTTAAGATTAAACGAGATTTATAAAGAAAGGAATTTTTAAACCATTTACACACGCATATAAAATCTAAATGTAATCCCTGCCTACACCTTACAAACTAAAGAGAATGCTATAAATGTGTAAAGAATAAAGTATTCACGTGTCCTTGATAGCATCTGCTGTGTTGGGGTCTGTCTCAGTGACAGACTGAGGCTGCTGTTGTCTTCTTCTCTGATCAAAACAATGTTGTCTTTTCCTCTGATCAAAACAGTGTGTATTCCATGAACTGCACCCTATTAAAAATATTCTTTATGCATTTTTGCACTTTTAAATCATTCTGTGGGCCTGATCAAACCTCCTCATAATTACCGAATCCGGCCCGCGGGCCGTATGTTTGACACCCCTGAAATATAACTTCAATTTGGCGCTGCAACGGATGCAGGGCATTTCTTTTCAAACCACAACCGCCAACTTTCACTGCAGTGGTATGAAGCAGTTGAAAATCAGCACCTCCAAATCTGAGACAACAGTCATCATTAGGAAAAGGTTGGATTGCCCTCAACAGGTCGAGGATGAGATTCTGCCCTAAATGGAGAAGTTCTAGTATCTAGGTCAATGAGTGAGAGGAGGGCGGCGTGTAGATTGACAGGCGGATCAGTGCAGCGTCTGCAATTACGCATTTGTATCTGTCTGTTGTGCTGAAGAAGCAGCTTAGCCAAAAAAAATGTACCAGTTGATCTACATTCCTAGCCTCACCTATGGTCACAAGCTGTGGGTTATGACTGAAAGAACAAGATTGCGGGTACAACCGGTTAAAATGAGTTACTTCTGCAGGGTTTCCAGGCACAAATCTCGGTGTACAAAGGCAGACGCGCCAAGTAAGAAGTATCTAACACACGTGTCACGCTCAAGGCCGGGGGGCCAGATCTGGCCCGCCACATCATTTTGTGTGGCCCGCTAAAGCAAATCAAGCATGTCAACTTCTATGATGCTTGCTACAATCTGTACTAAAATTTCAAATGTTCATATGTACCATATAAAAGTTTTCTTGTTACCAAAGCCCTCATTACAGTGACTTCAACTATAGTTGAACAAACCATTCTTCTTGACTCCTTTATATGATTTCAGAGTCACAATGGCCCTCCAAGAGAAATGGTAAATATAACGTGGCCCGTGACAAAAAATGAGTTTGACACCCCTGCTCCAAGAGAAATCGGAAAGCATTTTGATAGTTAAAGAAAAACTAACCGCTGAATAGAGGTGTGAAATGTGTACATGATTTGGGCGAATGTGCGAGGAATGGGCCCCAGCAAAGAAAGTTGATTAGGGGGACCGGCGAGCCCTCTCAGTACTTAGGATGCAATTGGCTAACAGGACTAATCATCCTGACCTCCATTGTATTCCGGGTACTGATTCCATTACTAATATTTGAAAAACATAATAACTAACCAAATTCCTCCATCATGAGAATGAATAATACATGTTATGACCCCAACTGACAGTACTGGGTAGCCCCTTCAGCCAGACTCTGTTACACCCGCGCTGCAAGAAGGAGAGATACCGCCGCTCGTTCCTACCGACTGCTGTCAGGCTGCTGAATAAACATGCGTGAACACCTGTAACCATTATAAATAGCACAGCCACCTTATGTATGCATAAGATGCATATATGCAACTAATATTTATACTGTGTACAGTTCTTTTTCTGAAACAATTATTTATTCGTGCATGCAACACTGTTTTTTTTCTTCTCTAATCCTCCGACCCCCCAATTTTGCTGCTGTAGACTGCAAATTTCCCCAGTGTGGGACAAATAAAGGTTATCTTATCTTATCTTATCTTATCTTATCTTATCCTATCTTATCTTAACTGTACCCAAGTGTGAGAGTTTCGGATACAGTGAAACTCCTCTACAACAAAATCATGTTTGCAGCAAGAAATATTTCACAACGGGGTTTTTCACTGGAGCAAATTTGATCTCAGATGTAAACACACACATACACAATTGTATGTGTACTCTTTATTTTTAATCCAATAGTGCATAAGTATGAGCACACTTATTTGACACTTGATATACTGTAGTCAGTGTAGAAAGAAAAAAAGGCAAAGAAATTGCGATTTCTTGGATAATGTCTTTTATTTTGCTTCCTCCGTCTTTCATTTTGATCACTTTTACCCTCCCTTCCAGCGTCAGAGCGCGTCTTGTCTTAGCCGCTTGACATCCAAAGGTCCGTTTTGTAGCCATTTTAGCAATGCAACATTCATGCTGCGTCTGAATTTAACAATAACTTCCTGGACCCGGTGGCTTTTCTATCCACTATCTCACTGTCTCTAACTCGACCTCCCCTCGATCGCCACCCAAGACAGCGTTGCTCAGCTGATGTCATGCAATGAACTTTTAAGCCAGCCACGGGACGCTTCGTAGTCCTCGATGGCCATAGTTAGCGCGATGGAACTCGCCTTATCTCTAATTAGCGCTCCAGTTAGCATAAGATTTTTAGCATGAAAACTAGTAAAGCATTCCAGGAAACGTTTGTTTATTTGAATTTCCGTCGAGCCATAAGCAATTTACTCTGAGCAGCTAATCGCATGCATTCCACGCTATCCTCCACGGATCAAGCTACAGTATCTCCACACATAGACAGTGAGGTCACTCTTGGCCAATGATGCTCGGTAAGCCAATGGAAAGAGCAGCTATGAGTATGTTGCGTTCAGAAAACTCGGAGCTGTGTAAACCAGTGTGGTGGTTGCTTTTGCCGTTTCCGAACGAAGCAGTACAGGTCGCTGATGGATTAAACTTCGTTGTAGTGAATCTCTCGCGAAGCAAGAGCAGAGAAAAATATTTTGTATAACGCAACAGGGTTTTTTTTCGTCGTATGGGGGGCAGGAGAATGGAAATAGTGTTAATGCATTTAGATTTTTTCACATTAGGGGGTATTTTCACCCATGTAGGTTTTGTTCTAAAAGGAGTTTCACTGTAGAAGGTTATCTACCCCATCTCGCTTATCAATGACGCTCTAGTTTCCTTCTAACAATTAAAGAATGGGTGACCTACGTGACCTGCAGTTCAGAGATCATCCATCCAGGTATACATTTTGTTCAATGCAATTAATCCAACGTGCCAACAGCTCACATTGGCCTGAAGGCCTTTCGCAGCTGCTTGTTTAATTTCAAGCCTTTCTTGTTCTGACATCATCTTATTTATTCAACTCAGTTATTTTAACCCTCTCAGGGCAGGCGTTGCAGATTTGCAACAACCAACCTAGAACTACTCAGGTCCTGGTGAGCCGCTGTCCTGCATGTTTTCCAAGTCTCCCTGTTGCAACACACCTGATTCAAATGAACAGGTTCAATGTCAGGCTTCCGCAGAGCTTGCTGATGATCTGATCATTTGAATCAGGTGTGTTGCAACAGGGAGACTTGGAAAACATGCAGGACAGTGGCCCTCCAGGGCCGGACTTGACCTAGACTTCACCTGTTACGGGAACTTAATTTGAGCCTGAGAGGGTTAAAGTGCCTCCTGCTAGATTTTTTAGGTAGTAAAATCTAATAATTCGTTATTTTTTTGTTAATAAACCTGAATTGAGACTGGATTGTTCTTCAGAGGAATAACATGGTGGGTTTGCTTGGGACATCAAGAACACTCTGTGTTAGTTTGACATTAGTGAAAGTATTTGCGTGTTTGAAAAATAACAAACACTGATTGCTGGAGACACCAAGAACAATATTTGTCAAACAGTTCTTTTAGAGACATAATGGCTGACCTGTAGTAGGTAAGTACGTTCTCGTCATGGGCATTGCCTTGTCGAGCCTCCTGAGCGAGCTGCCTTATGCTCTTCTCCTGCTTCTCATTGGTCTTGTCAGTCCACACCAGCCATACCTACAAGAAACAAACAATAATTGTGCTTCGGTAATGAGAATAACCCCTGACGAAGATAAACTAGAATGAAGCTAAACCGTAACAAGGAATATCGATAATGATGATTAGCGAACACTGTGAGGTCCCTACTGTTTTTCTGATGATGATGATGATGATGATGATTATAGGCCAAGCAGCATTTACTGCAAGGTCTTTTTTGTTTCTCTAGAATTTATTAGGGACCAAGAGTTCATTCTGCAGCTAAAATAGAAATGTCTTAGTTGCGCTCCCTGCAAATCTTTAACAAAACAGCCCCAGTGAACATTTCACCAAGATCTACCAAAGGTTGGCGGCACAAACAAAAGCCCAAACCCTACAAAAAGGTTTCTGGAGGCCTACTCTAAACTCAAAAGGAAGATAGGAATTTCTAATTTCCTTTTCTGGCCAATTTTTGGCCCTTTATTGCGGTCATATTTGATCAAACTAGCATTTAATTAGATGTATTGCATTTTCCCAAAAATGTCAATTACAATGTGCCGGTATCATGCTAGTGCCCAACGTTGTATGTTAAGAAGTCAATACAATGATTTACAAACCCAGTTTCAATGAAATGTGTTGAACATATCTAAAAAGTGAATACAATGATTTGCAAGGATCATGTTGAACTTATATTTAATTGAATTGCTACAAAGACAAGATGTATTATGTTCAAATCTTTATTGTTTTCTGGAAATCATCACACAGGTGGCAAGAAACACTGAGAAAGATGAGGAATGCTAATCAAACACCTACTTGGAATAACCCACAGGTGAAGAGGCTAACTGGGAAAAAGGTGGGTGCCATGATTGTGCATAAAAGAAGCTTCCCTGAATTGCTCGATCATTCACAAATATGGGGTGAGGTTCACCTCTTTGTAAAAAACTGCATGAGAAAATAGTCAGAGAGTTGGAGGACAATGCTGCTCAACGTAAAATTTCAAGGGATTTAGGGATTTCACCAGCTACGCCAGAGGTGCACAATACGTCGATCACGATGGACCGGTAGCGCATGATCGACCGGTAGCTCGGGGACTGGTACCAAGTCAATCGCGAGGGGCGTTGAGGGGAAGAAGAACAAACAACCTAAAACATTTGTGTGTCTGTGTGCATTATAAATGTGACATATTTTTGTGTTATTGCACACTGCACCCTTAAGCATCCTACTAGTCTGACTTTCACAAAAAGTATTTAAAACATAAAATAAAATAACTCATTCAGTACCAGCCAATTCTGGACCAAGTCTGAAAAGACGTTTAAAAACGTATTTGGGAGTGAATGAGATAAAAAAGCCAGTCAACTTTAACCTACGGTGGCGCGTGACTTGGTTCACCGGAAGTTGTTAGAGGTCAGCAGTATGCAATTGCAGCTCGCAATCAGAGTTGTTGTGCGATAGCTTTTATTACTATTATCAATCGAAGTTCGTTTCATTAACAATACACCGAGGGCACTGGCAAAAATGGCAATCTGGAGTGCCAGGAGAAGCATTTTAAAGCGGTACACGTGAGCTACGATCATTAACACGCCGCAAAAGTGCGTCCCAAGCCCAGGTCTCGACAAAGCATAGGCAGTGATTTTCTCTTATGTCTACTTTACTTTTCTGTTTCTTTCATCTTAGGTGGCATTATGGCAGTTGCTCATTATGGCATGCGTGTCCATGTGTGTGCGTATGCGCGCGTGTGCAGTAATGGGTCAATCGCGGGAGGTTGGTTGATTGAAAAGTAGATCTTCAGTCAAAAAAGGTTGGACACCCCTGATCTACGCAATTTGGGGATTTCATCATCTACAGTCCAGAACATAATAAGGTTGAGAGAATCTGGAGAAACCACTGGATGGCAAGGCTGAAAATCAACAGTAATGCAGATAGCACTGCATCCAAAACTAATATCAATGTGGGAAGCATATAATCAGATTGGCTCAGGAACGCTTCAGAAAGACAATGTCCAAAAATACAGTTCGACGCTGCATCCGTAAATTCAGCTTAAAACTCCACTATGCAAAGCAAACACCCCAGAAACGCTGCCAGCTTCTCTGAACACAAGCTCATCGGAAATGTACTGATGCAAAATGGAGAAGTGTTCTGCGGTGTGAGGAGGAAACACATTTCAAATAGTTTTGGGAAATTGTGGACATCCTGCCCCGTGGGCCAAAGAGAAGAACGACCAACTAAATTCCTTCCATGTTTAATTTCAATTAAATTGGTAGCCCTCTCTACACCTTCTGACCCAGACACACCTTCTGACCATAAAAATCGGATCACTGCACGTTCTTCTCCACTGGTGCACATGGAGCAGTAGAGCGGCCATTTTTATCGACTGAAAGAAACACGTGTAACAATCGATCAAATAAAAATATGAGCTTATTGTGATCACGTTACACACAAGTTCGCGCATGCAGGCAAAATTGCATCGAACTTCAACACAAGCGCACGCTTTAGCATAAAGTGCGGATAATTTTTGACTTACCCTCATATTTTGCCAAATTATGTTGCCGTGGGGACGCAGTGTTTGCCCCCAAAATGTTATGGTATTAACATTCTTGAAAACATACCATACTTGGTACACACATCACGTTTGGCCAACTAATCACTATTTTTTAAGTTTATTTTGTGGTTGAAAAAACAAAAGGCTTAGTTGCGACCTCCACCAAAAGCTGGAAGCACATGTAACAGCCCAAGACCTCAAAAAAGTCGACTCAAAACTCAAATCGGAGTTGGCCATTTATAATTTCTTTTCTAATCCATTTGATTCAGGGAAGAGAGATTTGCAAGTGGAGCTGAATAGAAGGGAACAAATTATTCATTCATTCATCCATCTTCCGAACCGCTTTATCCTCACTAGGGTCGTGGGGTGCTGGAGCCTATCCCAGCTGTCTTCGGGCAGAAGGCGGGGAACACCCTGAATCGGTTGCCAGCCAATCGCAGGGCACACAGAGACGAACAACCATCCACGCTCACACTCATACGTAGGGACAATTTCGAGTGCTCAATCAGCCTGCCATGCATGTTTTTGGAATGTGGGAGGAAACCGGAGTACCCGGAGAAAACCCACGCAGGCCCGGGGAGAACATGCAAACTCTACACAGGGAGGCCGGAGCTGGAATTGAACCCGGACCTTTGCACTGTGAAGTCGACGTGCTAACCACTGGACTACCGGGCAGCCCTGGGGAACAAATAAAAACATTTATTATTACCTCATCTTCATCTACGTAGTCGTCCATTCCCATATATTGCGTGGGGATTTCAGCTGGGGCCACCTCTTTGGGCACCCGCCGCCTACAATTAAAACAAAGTCAGCAAAAATTGTAGAATGTGTGTGTGGCATTTTTTGTCCACTCTATGGGGATAGGGGTTTTTTTCTCAGAAAAACAAGAAACTTACTCATCCGTTTGAAATGTCAAGCGAATGACACATTCCAAACCATTTGCAATATCCAGTCAAACCTCGGTTTTGGGACGTCTCGGTTCTCGTACAATTCGGTTTTCGAACTAAAATTTCGATTTTTTTTTTATGCCTCGGAATCCGAACAAATTTCGGTTCTCGAACTAACTGAGCGCACTTGAATGCGTCACTTTACTCCTCTCGGCTTCGCTAGCTCGTGTAGCAACGCTACCTCGTATAGCTTCGCGAGGCAGCGAAGCCGAGAGGAGGTAGCAAAGCCGAGAGGAGTGAAGTGACGCTCCCTCCTTTCTTTTTTTTCACGGCCGGAATTTTTCAATGCAGCCGCACATAATGAACACTCTGGTGTCCGGTGTCTCATTATTATGCAATAATCGTACAGAAACAGCTTGTGAGCAGACGAGTTTGTATTGTTCGATTAAGAGTTTTCTTTTTTTAAAAAGCAGACGTGTTTGGTGAGAACTACGTAATATTGGACTGTTATTTTTGCATCGTGTATCAGCCCCTAATCATGGCACCAAAGAAAGCAAGTGGAAGTGGTGAACCTGGTGAAGAAAAGAGGAAAATAGTGTGCAAAACTATAGAATTTAAGAAAGATTTAATCGCAAAATATGAGTCAGGTGTGTGCGTGTGTGTGTGTGTTGGCGAAGGAGTTCGGGATGCCGAAATGCCCCGCCTACTGCCTGCTGACAGCTGGGAGAGGCGCACGCCCCACGACAGATAGAGAGAGAGATGTTCCTTCAATTTTTATGTTACTATGTTAATGTTAAAATTGGTAATCTCCCATTACATTTGTACAGTTTATGGTGTGAAATTGTAAAAATAAGTGGTTTAAAAAAGTTGTTTTTTTTTACTTGGAACGGATTAAAACATTTTACATTGATTTCAGTGGGAAAAATGGTTTCGGTTTCCGAACAATTCGGTTTCCGAACAGTCTTCTGGAACGCATTAAGTTCGAAAACCGAGGTTTGACTGTATATATTTTTGCATTTATGGCATCCGCTAGCGATTTACCACAAAATCCTTTGGAGTACATGTCAAGACATTGTTCTGAAGACAACCACAAAGTTTTAGTACAACAGAATTAAAGATAAGAGATCAATGCACAGGTGCACGTGCACTAACACATGCCAACATACGCGTGCATACACTTGCTGAACTCATTGTTTCATAGTTCATAGTTCATTCCATCAGTTCAATTAAGTGCTGATCAATATTTTTGTGGTGTTGCTTATGTTGTTTTGTAGGAGAGTCCTATTTAGATGCAGTGATGGCTGTTTGAAAGTGCTCTATAAATACAGTTGAGTTGAGTTGAGTTGAGTAGAGTAGATGTTTGAGATGTCAAAAAAGCAAAATATAGTAGTGACTTACTCGAAATGATGCTTGGAATGCCTGCTTGTACAAAAATGTTATACAGAAATTTTATTTCCTCAGAAACTAAAAATCTGATGAAATTGCAAAAGAATGGAAAAAGATAGACACCATCTTATTTTTAAGCAGAAAGACGAGAGGCTTGTCTTTGTTTTGCTAGGCTGCATGTTTATATTGCAACAGAACACCTGTGGGTTGCAAGATGAGTCAAAATCCAGTAAAACGACTGGTATTGCTGGGTTTGCTCCAGTGACTTTGGCTAGGATTCAATGAGGTTCAATCATTGCAATAATCAAATCCAGTGTGATTATGAGTATGGATGCAGCCATTTTGTAGAAGCAGAGGCAAGAACCATCTTTCTCATGCGACATTCCCCACAGCTCACCACACTCACTCAGTCTTGATGAGGATGTCCTGGTTTATGGGCTCCAGCACACACTTGCAGATGAGTTCCTGAGTGACGGGAATGGCCACGTTGTTGGAGACACACAAGTCCGACAAGTAGTCCAGAAAGCTGAAGAGAGAGTAAGTGCAACCATGCTGTCTCATTCGCTAATGTCCCCCAACACTGCTGTGCCACTGCGCCATGCCTACCGGGGCTCGCGGTTCTTCCGGACTAGGCTGACGAAGGTCTCCACTTCGGTCTTGGTGATGTGCTTCTCCAGCAGCTTGCGATTGTTGTGCAGTAGCGCAGTGATAGTGTCCTCTGCCAGGATGTCATAGCCGATTTGACCCTGCATCAGGCCGAACTGCTTGGCGATGTGCTCCTGGAAAAAAAAACACAACAACAACAGATGCAACTTGACTCAACTCTATTTATATTGCACTTTTACAAAAGTTACAGCTGTAACAAAGGACCATATTCACACGACCATAGGACACACCATATGAAAAGGTATAGTGCCATTTATGGCGCACAAGACGCACTGCATTACTGGACGCAGGCATGGTAAAATGCCTTAAAAACATACGCTAACATGCATACATGCTGACGTATGTTTTTAAAAAGGCAACAGGAGAAAAGCTGAGTTATGTGGCAGTTTATTTAAGTATTTAACAATGTACTCAATTATTTTTGGATCGATTCTCATTCACCCATCCTCATCTTCTGTATCTGAAATAAAAAAGCACGGCAAGTTCTCCATCAAACACCCCAGGTTCCCTCTCGTCGCCGAGCAGCTCCTCAGAAATGATGCCGGCTTTTTCGAATGCTCGAACAATAGTGCAAGCAGACACATTAGTCGAAACATGCAATATCCAGTCCAAACATTGCACTCTAAACTGCCAAACAAAGGCTCCAAGCCTTGTCCAGTCGCCTAAAGCTGTACATGAAAGAGAATGAGGCCAGACGAATAAACAGGCTGTTCGCAACACAACCTGCGAAAGTGTACGCTCAGTGGCAGGGTCAGTACAGCAGAGCTGACCAACCAAGACTGGAAACTGAAAGGTACTGGAAAGGCATATGGGAGAAGGAGGTTGCATATAACAGCAGTGCACAATGGCTGGTGACCCTGAGAGAGGAGCAAAGCAACCTCCCTGAACAGAACCCAGTCACCATAACAGTGGCAGACATACAGGAAAGAGTCTCAGATATGAAAAACTGGACAGCACCAGGCCCGGACATGGTCCACACCTACTGGCTAAAGAAACTCACAGCACTCCATGAGCGCCTAGCAGCACAAATGAACCAGTTGCTGAGGGATGGGACTCACCCAGGATGGCTAACCGAAGGGCGAACGATCCTGATCATGAAGGATCCCTCAAAGGGTGCAGTCCCATCCAACTATCGGCCAATAACCTGTCTCTCCACAACATGGAAGCTCATGTCAGGCATCATTGCGGCTAAGATAAGTGGACACATGGATCAATACATGAGCGAAGCACAGAAGGGCATTGGTAGAGATACCACAGGAGCCAAACATCAGCTTCTGGTTGACAGAGCAGTCGCACAAGACTGCACGTCCCGACATACCAACCTGTGCACAGCCTGGATTGATTACAAGAAAGCCTATGACTCGATGCCACATACATGTATCACTGAATGCTTGGAGTTGTATAAGGTGAACAGGACCCTAAGAGCCTTCGTTGTGAACTCGATGAGGATGTGGAAAACCACACTTGAAGCCAATGGCAAGCCACTTACCCAAGTATCCATCAAATGTGGCATATACCAAGGTGATGCACTCTCCCCACTGCTGTTCTGCACAGGACTAAACCCCATAAGCCAAGTAATCGCCAAGACAGGATATGGATACCGCCTCAGAAATGGAGCTACGATCAGTTACTTCCTCTACATGGATGACATAAACTGTATGCTAAGAACGAAAGGGACATAGACTCCCTGATCCACACAACCAGGATCTACAGCAGTGACATCGGGATGTCATTCAGGCTTGAGAAATGTAGGCGGATGGTGACTAAGAGAGGCAAGGTAGTCCGCACTGAAGGGGTCTCACTGTCTGAAGGAACAATAGCAGACATTGAGGACAGCTACAAGTACCTTGGTATACCACAATCCAATGGCAACCTCGAACTGGCAACAAGGAGAGCGGCTACGGCCAAATACCTCCAGCGGGTGAGGCAAGTCCTAAGAAGCCAGCTCACTGGCAATAATAAGACCCGGGCAATAAACACCTATGCCCTGCCAGTGATCAGATACCCCGCAGGAATAATAAGGTGGACAAAGGAAGAGATTCAGACCTATCACCTGTCCCTTGACTTCTGTAAAAGTCGTTGGGGCGCCTGCAAAGCCTGTGCCACCACTCTACTCCACCAGTCTCTGTCCTCCACTGCTCTTTGGGACTCTGCCAGGCCCAATCCTGTCCATTCTTGGATGTTGTTCTTCCATCTCTTTTTCTGTCTTCCCCGTTTTCGGTTTCCCCTGACTGTGCCTTGCAGGATGGTCTTAGCGAGGCCAGATGAGCGGGATGTGTGACCATACCATTCTAGCTTTCGTTTCTTCACAGTAGTAAGAAGATCATTGTGTGGTCCGATTGCGTCTGTGATTTTCTTGCGGACCTCTTCATTTGTCACGTGTTCAGTGGAGTGGATGTTTAGGATCTTCCTATAGCATCTCATTTCCATCGCTTGTATTCTTCTTTGTAGCTCCGCCGTGAGAGTCCATGATTCACAGGCGTATAGGAAGACTGAGAGGGCAAGTGAGCGCATTAGGTGAATTTTGGAGCACAGACTGATGTTTTTGTCTCTCCAGATGGGTTGGAGTTTTGTAAGCACTGTTGTTGTTTGTGCTATCCTTGCCAGTATTTCCGGTCTGGAGCCTTCATCTGAGATGATGGAACCCAGGTACTTGAAGGTTTTCACAGTGTCAAGTTTGATCCCACTGATTTTGATTTCTGTCGTGATGCCTTGAGGGTTGTTTGTCATGAGTTTGGTCTTTTCAGCGCTGATCTCTATGCCAAATGCAGAGGATGCTTTGTCTAGATGTTCCACCAAGCTTGCCAGTTCTTCTTCGTTTCCTGCGAGGCCGTCGATGTCATCGGAAAATCGGAGGTTTGTGACGGTTCTTCCTCCAATAGAAACTGTCCCTTCATGGTCTTCTAGGGCATCATTCATAATTCTTTCTAAGAAAATATTGAAGAGCGTAGGGGAGAGGATGCATCCCTGGCGCACTCCAACAGCAGTGTGGATGTTGTATTTCCGCATGGTGGACCACAAGGCAGCGTGCCAAACCCTGTCGAAGGCCTTCTTGAAATCGACGAATACGTGGTGGAGGGGTTGTTGGTGCTGAAGATATCTCTCACAGATTATCCTCAGATTGAAGATCTGTTCTGTGGTGCTTCTCTTTGCTCTGAAACCAGCCTGTTCTTCCGCAATAATGCTCTCAGCTTCGGGTTTCAGTCTGTTCAACAGATCAGATTAATCTACTCACTTTTTCCCCCTCCCATGATGCATCCCATGATGCATCAGGTAGTCACATGCAAGATGGCGCCAGTGTGTTTGGCGGCCTGCCGTCAGCTCCTACCTGTCAGAGTTCTGCTGTGTTTGTCTGTGTTCCTCTTGTTGTCGCCCTGGCATTGCGCTAATGCCCTCAGGACTTATGATCGTGATTTTATGATACATATCCAAAGCTCCTTAGAGCTACAATCCACTGGATACCTCGGCCCACACTTCAGATGTCACCCGACGTTCATCAACTCTCCAGCGGACTGCGTTCGCCGGCTCCCCTGCTGCGTTTTCCACCGCAGGAAGCGGCGCAGAAAGCGGCACAGAAAGCGAGGGAATCGTGGCGGTGTTCGAGTGCAGATCAGGGGATTTGCGAGCGTCTCCCTCGCGCAACCATCAACTTGCCGGCCCTCCATCAACTTTGCAGGAAGCAGAGGCCTCTACCTGGCTCGTCGATCGTGGGATCTGAGATACTCCTGCCATCTCTCTATCTCTCCTGCGCAGTCAACGACGCCCGATTGCCCTGCAGCTCCACCAAGGCTGCGCATCCGAAGCGGCGGGGTGAACCTGCTGAACATTCGCCCATTGCAACGCTCTCAAATTCCACAGCCTTCGGATTACCTTGCGGCTAAAGTGTCGCTACTGAACTGCAGGTCCGTGTCTAACAAGACCTTTATTTTAAACGACTTTTTTACACAGCGAGATCTGGACATGTTGTTTTTAACAGAGACATGGATTGGCTCCGGCGCCGGTGAAACATCTGTTTTTGGCGATCTCTGCCCCACAAACTGCTCTTTCATAAGCACTCCGAGAAGTTCGGGGAGAGGAGGTGGAGTGGCTTTGATTTTTAAAAATCGGCTTAAGATACAAACACTCTCTGCCGGGAGCTTTTCTTCCTTTGAAGTACAATGCGTAAAAGTAGAATCTGCTACTGCACCACTGATGTGCGCACTTGTTTACAGGCCTCCCAAATCAGACAAACATTTCATAAAAGATTTCTCAGACTTTCTGTCCCGTTTTGCATCATCTTATGATCGTTTGTTGATTTTGGGTGATTTTAACATCCATGTCTAATGTTGTCCAGGCAAACCCTTGGTTAGCGAGTTTTGCCATGTAATGGAGTCATTCGGCCTCCTCCAGCACATAAATCAGGCGACCCACGTTCATGGCCACACCCTAGATCTGATTCTATCCCATGGGTTTTCCATTGATAACATAAGCATGAGGATGCATCCTTCTCTGACCATATGCCTAGATGACTGTCTACAGCCATCTTCTGGTCACTACTCTGACTCTTTTACTGCAAATGTTCTCTGAACATTACTTTGCTATCACTGCCTCTATCACTGCCCATGATCCCTGCTCCAGCCCTGATGACTACTTCAACACATCTTGCTCAGCTATCCACTGCCCTAATTTTAAACCTCAACACACGACTCCAGCCATCTGCCGAAGAGCTCAAGTGGTTTCTCTAGAACTATTCTCTCTGACTTCCAAACTAGCTAAGGCTAAGCACTCTCATTTATCGCCCTGCATCAACTCAATTGTTCTCTCCAGAGGTCGTGGCACAGCTGTAGTTCTTGAAGTTTTTTATTGAGAAAATTGACCACATCAGAGCACAGTTCACTGCAGCTACTTTTAGTTCAGTGTCCTGCACTGATCTATGACATTGTCCCATCAACAGCTCCACACGATCCTATCCCTTCACAGATGATGCTTTTGATGCTATTGGTCCCTCCATCCAATTTATCCTCAACTCCTGCCTTGCCACCGGCACAGTTCCTATATGTTTCAAGCATGCGGTTGTCCAGCCTATGCTTAAGAAGCATAATCTGGATGCAAAATGTCTTAATAACTTCCGGCCAATCTCAAAACTGCCATTTCTCTCGAAAATCTTGGAGAAGGTGGTGTTTACACAGCTGCTTCCATTCTTCAACTCAACAGAGATCCTAGAGCCATTCCAATCTGGTTTCAAAGCGCGCCACAGCACTGAGACAGCCCTGTTGAAGGTGACAAATGACCTGTTGCTCACCCTTGACTCAGGTGATAACGCCATTCTGGTCCTGTTGGATCTCAGCGCTGCATTTGACACTGTGGACCATGGCACACTACTACAGCGTCTTGAACAGTGGGTTGGCATTAAGGGTACAGCTCTTAACTGGTTTCACTCCTACCTCCACCAAAGAACTTTCTCGGTATCCATAGGCCAGTACACTTCATCATCCGCCCCTGTGTCTTATGGTGTCCCCCAGGGATCCATTTTGGGTCCAGTACTGTTCTGCCTGTACATGCTCCCCCTAGGTAACATCATCAGGAAATTCAATATTTCATTCCATTTCTATGCAGATGACTCCCAGCTGTACATCCCACTGAAGTCTGGCAATTCCATGCAGCCTCTTTTAGACTGTTTGGAAGAAATAAAAATCTGGATGGCTGACAACTTCCTTCAGTTAAACAATAACAAAACTGAAGTCATTGTCTTTGGGCCTTCAAGATCAAAAAATTCCATCCCTGCCAACCTTGGTCCCCTTGCCCCCTATGTGAAATCCCATGCACGTAACCTGGGTATCATTTTGGACTCTCATCTCCACCTGGACAAGCAAATTTCATCTGTTGTAAAGACCAGTTTTTATCAATTAAGAATAATCTCCAAACTCAAATCTGTTCTATCATACAATGATCTGGAAAAAGTCATCCATGCCTTCATAACCTCCCGTCTAGACTACTGTAACTCCCTCTATCTTGGTCTCCCTCTGACACTGGTGGCACGGCTTCAGATGGTCCAAAATGCAGCAGCTAGGTTGCTCACCAACACAAAAAAGCATGAACACATCACACCTGTCCTAGCCTCCTTGCACTGGCTTCCAGTCCAGTCACGAATACGATTTAAAACACTGCTGTTGGTTTTTAAAGCTCTTCATGGCCTGGCACCCACCTACATAGCTGATATCATTCACCCCCATGTAGCCCCCAGGTCCCTCAGATCCTCCAGCCAAGGCCTCCTCCATGTCCCACGGTCCCGGCTTAAACAAAAAGGTGATAGAGCATTTTCTGTTGCTGGCCCTCAGCTATGGAACCAACTGCCACTTGATATCAGAAATGCCCCCTCAATAACACTTTTCAAAACTAAGCTCAAGACGCACCTTTTTACATTGGCCTTCCCTGTGCCCTAATTGTCTTACCCTGCTGTCTGTAATTAAGTGTTGTGTTGTTATCATTTTAGCTTAAATCACTGTGCTGTATGTGTATTTTATTTTTTTTACTTATCTATTCTATTTTTAACCTGTTTTAGCTTATGCACTATGTACAGCACTTTGGTCAGTGCAAGCTGTGGTTAAATGTGCTTTAAAAATAAACTTTACTTACTTACTTACTATCTTCAGCATAACTTTGCTTGGGTGGCTGATCAAGCTGATGGTGCGGTAGTTGTTACGTTGCTGAAGATTTCCTTTCTTGGGCAGAGTGATGATCAATGACTGTGTCCAAGAGGATGGCCATATCCCAGTGTTCCAGATGTTGTTGCAAATGATGGTAAGAGCAGTGATGATTGCCTCTCCTCCCGCCTGCACTAATTCTATGTTGTATGTTGTCACTACCTGCTGATTTGCCTTTTTTCAGTGATTTTACTGCTGCTTCGACTTTTTCTTTAAGGATGGATTCTTTAAGGATGGATTGTGAGCCCTCTTCTGTTGTTGGCACAGGGCAATTCAGTACTGTTGGGTCTCTGTTGAGCTGGTGGTTATAAAGTTCAAAACAGTATTCTGTCCATCTGTCTAAAATCTCTTTGTCTTCAGTGAGGCATTTACCTGCCTTGTCCTGGATATTTATAGGTATTCCTTGCTTCTCAGCAGTAAGGTCTTTTATCACCTGGTAGGCCTTCTTGGTGTTGTTCCTTTCTAGGCCCTCCTCTATTTCTGTGCATTGCTGTTCAATCCAGGACTCCTTTGCTTTCTTCATCTCTCTCTTGACTTTATTGTTTGCTTCCCTGTATTTCTTGGCTCCCTCTGGGTCTTTCTTCTCCTTCTTCAGTTCTCTTCTTTTGTCACACAATGCCAGAATCTCTGTTGTGACCCAGGGTTTCTTGGGGCGCTGGTGTTTTCCGAAGATTTTGCTTGCAGTTTCAACTACTATTGAGTTGAATGCCTCCACAGTTGCTTCTAGGTCGAGATCATTCTCATTAAGGATCGTCAATGGTGCAAACTTCCCTCCAATCATTGCCTGGAACTCCTCTTTTACTGTTGGGTCCTTCAGTTTTTCTAGGTTGAACCGCAGCCTTGTGAATTTGGGCTTGTTGATATTTTTCAAGCGCACTTTGAATGTCATCATTACCAGATCGTGGTCACTTCCAATGTCAGCACCTGGGAAAGTACGAGTGCGAGCGATGTTCACTCCAGTTCGAAAGCGTTTGGAGACCAGGATGTAGTCAATCTGGTTATGATATTGGCCACCCGGGCTGTGCCAGGTCCATCTTCTAGAAAGCTTGTGCTTACCAAGTGTGTTTGTTATGACCAGTTGGTTGGCCGCCGCAAACTCTAGGAGTCGGAGACCTCTGTCATTTGTCAGCTGGTTGCATGAGGGTCCGCATGTGCCCCTCCGGTTTATGTGTGCGTCTTCTCCAATTTTGGCATTCCAGTCACCTTGTACCACTAGGATGTCCTTTTTAGGTGTTTTATCAATGATTTCCTGTAGCTGGTTGTAGAAGTTTTCAATAACTTCATCTCTGTGGTCCGTAGTAGGTGCGTATGCTTGAATAACCATGATGTTAAAGGGGGATGCCCTTAGCCGGATGGTGATCAGTCTGCTTGAAACTGGGCGGCAACCCAAAACAGTGTTCACAATGTCTTTGTGAACAAGGAAGCCGACGCCTTCTTCGTGTTTGTCTTGTTTTCCACTGTAGTACAGCTTGTTACCTTCCATTATAGTTGTTTCGCCTATGCCTGTCCATCGTGTTTCGCATAGGCCCAGAAGGTTCCAGTGGTATCTGCTCATCTCATGAGTGAGTTCTTCAAGTTTACCAGTTTGAGAGGAGGCACCTGAGACGATCCAACACATAACTGCAGGGTGTAAGATGCTGGCAGGGAAAGCCGACATGAAACGCCATAACCAGGTGGCTGCCATCGTCTACCGTAACATCTGTGCGGAGTATGGACTGGAAACCCCAAGGTCAAAATGGGAAACACCTCCGAAGGTGGTGGAGAATGACCGAGCGAAGATCCTGTGGGACTTCCAGATCCAGACTGACAAGATGGTAATGGCGAACCAACCAGATATTGTTATCATCGATAAAGGGCAGAGGAAAGCCGATGTCGTGGATGTTGCGGTCCCAAGTGATAGAAACATCAGAAAGAAGGAACACGAGAAACTAGAGAAATACCAAGGGCTCAGAGAGGAGCTGGAGAGAGCCTGGAAGGTAAAGGTGACAGTCGTGCCTGTGGTGGTCGGAGAACTCGAGGCAATGACCCCCAAACTAGATGAGTGGTTGCAACAGATCAACATCGGACATCTCAGTCCAGAAAAGCGCAATGCTGGGAAGAGCAAGGATATTGCACAGAACCCTCAAGCTTCCTGGCCTCTGGTAGAGGACCCGAGCTGAATGGGGAACGGACACCACCCGAGGGGAGAGACGAGGATTTTATTTATTTATTTTTTTACACACACACACACACACACACACACACACACACACACACACACACACACACACACACACACTAAACCATCCACAAGAAAAATACTATTCATATTACACAATAAAAAAAATGATATGTTTGTACTCTTGTAACTTGTGGAACGGCTGCAAATTTTAACTACCATTCTGTGACCCACCCAAAATGGCTCTGTGACCCATGTTTGGGTTCTGACCCACCGGTTGAGAATCGCTGGTCTCGACAATAAAAGTATTCTCAGTGATGGACATAATCTTTTACGAATGCATTCATACACTTAGTGCTGCATAGGAATGCATGTGGGGCATGCGGCGAACATGCCACAAAATACAAATACTCCTCTAAACAGCCTTTACCTGGTTCTTGCGGTAGTCCTCTTGGGAATGTCGCAGGACGCGGTAGCAGAGTCGGAACATGTACTGGTATGGAGAGTTCTTCTGGTCAGCCAACTCCTCCAGACGGAGCAGAGGTCCTTCCCCTCCGCTACGGTCCTTGAAAGGTACTTTGAGGATGCCAAATATCTGAAGTAAAAGGATTAGCATGTCTATAAATTAATTAGAGGTGCAAAGAACAATAAATATGATGTAAACAGAAAGAGAACAGTAAGAGGCCTAAAGGTTTGCATGTGCAAAGATGGGTGCAAAGTTGATTGCTCACATGAACAGAAGTAGAAGTTATCTACTCACCAGGCACACCAGGAGTGTGTCTAGGTAAAATTACAGCACAGTCCATTTTGCACATCTGGGAGTATATTGATTTAGCATGTGGAATGTGAATTGTCAACCTGGGAAACGAAATGTAGTGGCTGATTTTTGGTCTTTAAAAACTTTCTGAAAGGTAGGTGCAAAACAATGACAACGGGTCAATCGTGGGAGGTTGGTTGATCAAAAAGTATATCTTTGGTCAAAAAAGGTTGGGCACCCATGGTCTAAAAGCTTTTTGTTTTTTTGATCAAATTTGCAATTCCAGACCATGCAATCACGTGATCGTCAACACCTTTTTTTTCTTTTTTGCAACACTCCTGACTGAATCTGTTGTATGAACTCTCTCACACATTAACATAGTCTTCCTCCACTCTCCCCAAGCTCAGCAATCAGAATGCAGTTCCTCTCCTCCATGTAACTCACCCTCTGTGGCGACAAATGAGATAATAATAATCCTAATACCGTATTTTCCGCAAGCTCACACCGCCTTAAAATCTGATACGCCTTGTGTATGGTCATTACAGTAATCTGTCGACCCCAAAATGGCTCCTTGCTCGAGACATGCTTGCAACACAGAGTTCAAACTTAAGGCGATCGGTAGTGTTCTGTTGGCATTTCCTTGAGCGTAGCTCCATCTCGTGAATGCATTGTAGATTGTGTCTCATAATGCGGTGCGTACAACATATGAAAAAAATTACAAAACTGGCCATTCATTGAAGGTGCGCCTCATAATCCAGTGCGCCTTTTAGTGTGGAAAATACGGTATCGGTAAGCACTATTATCACGGCTAACAAGAGACACCGACAAGGAGAGAGCACAAGAAACCAATGCTCATCACTAGGATCGTAGTTTTGGTCGCCAGACACCAGAAAAGGTGGTGTACAAGACACTTCACAGAAATCTGGCTGGAATCGCACTTAAATGGAGAGAAACCAGCTATGAACAGCAAATATTTGTAAATGTGAGTGGTCATACTGAAGCTTGATTTGGGAAAAAAAAGAAATTGTGAATCCAATCAAAATCGCAATTTCTGTTAGAAAAATCACAATTTCAATATTTTCTTGAAAGCAATTTTAGAGGGGTCAAATCCTCCTGTATGTGAAAGAAAATGTCAATGAAGAATGTATAAACAAACTTTAAAAAAAGGAAGCGGTCAGTAAATGTGAAGTATCCATTTGGACATTGGGTCCAGCAGAGATGTTATGTGTGAGATGTTCCTTACCTGCTTGAGGATGTTCTGCTCCCTCATTAGCTTCTGCCTCTCGCGGTTGGCTTTAGTCATGGTGACATCCAATACTGGCTGACCACTGTTGATGGCATCTGCCACGAAAAAGACCACGTCCTCCAGCAGCTTGATAGCAAAGCTGTCACAAAAAAAAAGGTGAGCATGTAGATAGAACATTCTCATGCACCGTCCACGCCGCAAGAGTCTCACCGGCGGTCGTTTTGGCTGATGAAGCCCTTACTGAACTGGTCCACCACCGTGCTCAACATGGCGCTCGCGTCATTGGCAAAATCTAGATCCCGAATCTCCATCACGGGAACTGAGACGATGGCGAATGCCTCCTTGTCCTCTTTAGTGGGGCACGTTCCTAACTGTGAGGAGGACAATGTCAACCTTCTACACCAAGGGGAGGCAAACATTTGTGTTGAAGGGCTTCATTTGATTTTAACTTGAAACAGACAGGTGCAAAATATGTAAAATAGTTCATTTTTACATTTGGATTGTCCTGTTGGGGGTCGCCAAAGCCCATTATCTTTCTTCATCTTCAACATCCTCCACGTCAAGTCTTACCTCACTACATCTATCAACTATCTCTTGTGTCTTCCTCGAGCTCTCTTGCCTGGCAGCTGCATCCTCAACATCCTTCTAACAATATGAGGGATGCACGACATGAGGAGCAGTGGTTTGGATCATGGATAGATGGATCAATGAATACCTAGCGGACAAATACCTGTAACTAATGGACCGATATGGGGTCAACAAAGATGTCATGTTCCGCTCTGTTTTGTTTTTGTTTATGCTTCAGCACTAGCTGGAGTATGGGATGTAACCCTTGAGCAGTGCACCTGTGGCTGGTCAAGTAATCAAGTGGCCGTATATGGAAGGATTCTAATTTCTTGTTTCCTTTGTCGGATTATTGCTCTTTGTTCGCTGCTGTTGCCGAAGTGCTAATTTTCTGGACCTGTTGCTCTTGTTCCTCGTCGCTCTCCTTGTTGTAGAATTTTGGTTTGTGGAGTCTTCGTTAATGAGTTAAATATTTCCATTGTTTCGTGTGATTGGACTAACCTCATTTCATTTTGTGTATTTCTCTGTGATCATTCTTACCTTATATTTGGCAAGCGCTTTCTGTTATCGTTTTGTTTTCTTGGCTTTTTGTCACCAGCCATTTTTGTTGACTACTTGGTCGGTCTCTCGCTTTTCTTTACTTTAAACCTTATTTGTTATCACCAATTATCTGAGTCTGCATTTGTCGGATCCATCCTCCATGCGCTCTGAGGTCAGATCCTTGTCAGATGTCACATTCATCAGTTAGATATCAACAAAACTGGACCGATAACAAGAGCCGCCTCAAATACTGTACACCAACACTGGTCTTGTGACTGGTACTTTCTGTTGCATAACAATTCTCAATTCCAATTAAAAAAAAACTGCTGAACTGCAAACCAAAATTAGGTGCAAGACTCTTTTTGTGCAAGTTTTCACAAAAATCGAATCAAAGATTTTAATACACTACCATATTTCTATACTGCATTTGTTCTCATCCCCAAATGTATAGGCTGGCTCACTCACCTGTGTGAACACAGTGCAGTAAAATTGGTGCCTGATGCATCCCTTCGGAAAGGTGAGTCCATCACAACAACCATTTGTCCAATTGCATGTTTGTAACACTGTTAAGCATTGAATAAATCTTTTTTTTTTAAAGACAGATAATTATCAACCCATTATTGGGAATACAGTCAAACCTCAGTTTTCGAACGTCTCGGTTCTTGACCAATTTGGTTTTCGACCAAAAATTTTGAGTTTTTTATGCCTCGGATGACGAACAAATTTCAGTTTTTGAACAAACTGAGCGCACTTGAATGCACCACTTGACTCCTCTCGCCTTCCTTACACGAGGAAGTGACGCTTCCTCGGGTAGACGAGGAAGTGACGCTTCCTGGTGTTGCTTTCCATTGTGAGCAGACGTGTTCAATAAACATTTTTATTTTAAAAAGAGCGTGGTTTCGGTTTTCGAACAATTTCGGTTTTCGAACAGCCTTCTGGAACGGATTATGGATGAAAACCGAGGTTTGACTGTAATTGATATCACTTGTCCGACGTCGGTAAATTAGGCCAATATTGAAAACGGTGTCAAATAACCAGATGTCTGGTTATTCCTACTTTAAGAATCGAAGCCTCTTTATGACATAGTAGTTAATATGGAGTTTCCGTGTAAGACTTCAGAAGGAACATGTCATGGATCTGTTTGTGACCAACAGGCTGCACTGTAGGGCTCCGTCTGCAGCTGCACACCTGTTGGTCATTGTGCCACTTTAAAAGATGCTCGACCACTCTGTGTTGGGTCATTGTTGCTGTGTGCACGTGTCATGTTTTGTCTTGGGTTTTTGGCTACTTTGATTTTGCTGGACTTTATTTGAGTAAGTTTTTGGAGTTTGTTTCTCCTACGTACTCCAGTTTTTGTTTTTGTAAAATACATTTTGGTCAATCCACCCTGCTCCTCCCTGCCTCCCTGCTTTTTGGGGCCCACCACCTCGCAAAACATGACAGAACAGTGAGTAATTTGTGAATACCGCTTGAGTTTTCCCCGGAGCAGTTTATTTGAAACAGGGCTCTAGGCCGCTCCCAAGTTTCAAAATGTGGCATCTGGAAAAAAGTATTGGAAGGGTTCCAGGGAGAGGGCATAGAGCTTCCCAGTGTAAAACCCTGCCATACACCTCTATGCACCCAAAAGGAGCACAAAAGCCACTGTTGATCTTCAGAACACCCTAAATGTTCTCATACAATTTGACCTGAATTTTAGTCATGCGACCGGTGCTGAACCCAAACCCCGCCATGGTTTCCCAGCTGCAGTTCAGTGGAAAGCCAACAACCAAACAGAAGGTGGTTCAAATCCCAGCTCCGACTGTCCATTGTCACAGTGTCTTTGGGAGAGACACTGAACCCTAATTTGTTCCCTTTGAAACTGGCAGCACGATGGAAGGCAGCAGCTGCCTGTTGATGTGTGAACGTGTGCATGAATGGGCACAATGATGGTGTGGATAAAATGTTATGTCAGTGCACAATGTATCATTTTCCTATTCATGATCTAATGGTACTAAGCCAGTGTTAAAACCCAGTAAAAGGGAAGCATTCAAGACATCTCAAATTCGATAGATGTTTTCCACCATTGATCTGGTGGGGATAGTATGTCTAGTTCCAATGAATAACTCATTTCAGAGCTCAACTCTCGCGGATGATCAAGGTCTCGAGAGGATCTCAAGTCCATGCAGCAAAGCACACGGGGGTTTTAAACAAGTCTTTTAACATTAGGAGTTTAATTTTATACTTGCAGGCAGTCGTTCTAAATTAATTCCAAGCCTCGTATTATATCAAACTCTGACAGCGGTAAATGAACCCCAATTACCAAAGACTCTAAGAATGAAATTAACTCAAGCAAATAAAATGTATGTGATATTTTTCTGGCGTCACAAAATATTTCCTTCTAGCTTTATCTAACGTGCTTGCTTTGAATCTGTTCAGCTGTCAAGAAAAGAGTGACGGACCAACCATGAGTCTGATGGGTCTCTCCTCGTCAACATCTATGGGGACATTTGTGCTCTGGATCCACGTGTTGGTGCAGAGATGCCTCAGGCGGACATAGGAGTTCCTGGAAGTGGGCATTCATTTTACTGTCTCCAATAAAAGCGCTGGTGTTTTACTCTCAAAGTCAGGTAGGATGTGGCTGGTACCGCGGAACGAAGGAGTCTGTCTTCTGTAAAGTGGTGGGATCCAGCTCAAAGAGCGAGGCAATGTCATTGCCATGTGTCATGGCCACCAGCTTATACTTGATCCTCTCGCCGTGCAAACGCTTGCTGTTGCGACTGCTTTCCATCTGCACAGACGCAAAGGTAGACTGAGGGTCCTTCAAAAGTCCACTATGTCTCCAACTCACCAAGGAGGACATCTCCGCACTGTCACCTCGGTAACTGGGATTCTCCTGTACGGACAAGGGAAAGAATAAAAAACAAAACGTAAATCTTTGACATTGTGTTGACTTCTGTCAATTTTTTTCTAGAATATTCTAGAATATTTATGAATTGATGTATTGTTATGTAAATGTATATATATATATATATATATACACACACACAACTGGATAGCTCAGTTGGTAAGGCACAGGTTTGGCATACGGGAGACGTGGGTTCGAATCCCGCTTGGCAAAAATTAGCACATAACACCATCCAGTGTGGGTCATTGGGCAAGACCCTTCACGCTAATGAGACCTACCTCATACAATGATGAGAGATAATAAAACAAATGACATGCCGACTCAGACGTCGGCCGGCCAAACAAGGTCTGCGTCAGGTGCTGGGGAACCAGAGCACCTTGATGAAAAATGGGCTACTGGAACAAAGCGGAGATGAGCGAGATGCGATAACATGACTCTGTTGGAATGCTACTACTCAAGCAACCCTAGTCAGAGGGGTTACATGCAGAGAATGTGGGCTGAATGAAATGCTGAGCGAGGCAGCAACTGCCCTGAAAGCTAAGATCATGGCGAGAATGAAAGCTGGGCAACCTAGAACCCGATTACAACGGCTATGGGAAGTACCACCTGAAGGTCTCATGGAAAGTGTGAATGCAGCACTGAGGGCGGTCCCTACCGTAACGATCACGGAAACCAATGAGCTGATATACGCTCCAGCATCAGTGATCCTAGAGATGCTTGGCTATAAGAGCAAAGATGGGAGCCATGAGATATGTTACCCACCATGGAAAAGACGGTTGGAGGCTAAGATCAAGGCGGCTCGGAAAGATGTGAGTCAATTGACGCAGGGTCCTAACAGCAGAGCTGACCCACCAAGACTGGAAACTGAAAGGTACTGGAAAGGCATATGGGAGAAGGAGGTTGCACATAACGGCAGTGCACAATGGCTGGTGACTCTGAGAGAGGAGCACAGCAACCTCCCTGAACAGAACCCAGTGACCATAACAGTGGCAGACATACAGGAAAGAGTCTCAGATATGAAAAACTGGACAGCACTGGACATGATCCACACCTACTGGCTAAAGAAACTCACAGCACTCCATGAGCGCCTAGCAGCACAAATGAACCAGTTGCTGAGGGATGGGACTCACCCAAGATGGCTCCCCGAAGGGAGAACGATCCTGATCATGAAGGATCCCTCAAAGGGTGCAGTCCCATCCAACTATCGGCCAATAACCTGTCTCTCCACAACATGGAAGCTCATGTCAGGCATCATAGCGGCTAAGATAAGTGGACACATGGATCAATACATGAGCGAAGTACAGAAGGGCATTGGTAGAGATACCAGAGGAGCCAAACATCAGCTCCTGGTTGACAGAACAGTCGCACAAGACTGCAGGTCCTGACACACCAACCTGTGCACAGCCTGGATTGATTACAAGAAAGCCTATGACTCGATGCCACATACATGGATCACTGAATGCTTGGAGTTGTATAAGGTGATGAGGATGTGGAAAACCACACTTGAAGCCAATGGCAAGCCACTTACCCAAGTGTCCATCAAATGTGGCATATACCAAGGTGATGCACTCTCCCCACCGCTGTTCTGCATAGGACTGAACCCCCTAAGCCAAGTAATCGCCAAGACAGGCTATGGATACCGCCTCAGAAATGGAGCTACGATCAGTTACCTCCTCTACATGGATGACATAAAGCTGTATGCTAAGAGCGAAAGGGACATAGACTCCCTGATCCACACAACCAAGATCTACAGTCGTGACATCGGGATGTCATTCGGGCTGGAGAAATGTAGTCGGATGGTGACTAAGAGAGGCAAGGTAGTCCGCACTGAAGGGGTCTCACTCCCACAAGGAACAATAGCAGACATTGAGGACAGCTACAAGTACCTCGGTATACCACAAGCCAATGGCAACCTCGAACTGGCAACAAGGAAAGCGGCTACGGTCAAATACCTCCAGCGAGTGAGGCAAGTCCTAAGAAGCCAGCTCAATGGCAAGAATAAGACCCGGGCAATAAACAGCTATGCCCTGCCAGTGATCAGATACCCTGCAGGAATCAGGTGGCCAAAGGAAGAGATTCAGACCACGGATGTTAAGACCCGAAAGCTCCTAACCATGCATGGAGGGTTCCATCCCAAATCCAGCACACTGAGACTGTACACAAGGCGAAAGGAAGGAGGCCGGGGACTAGTGAGTGTGAGAGCCACTGTCCAGGATGAAACATCCAAGCTCCATTAATACATCAAGGAGAAGGCTCCAACGGATGACGTACTCAGAGAATCCCTCAGACAATGGGGAACAGAGGATGAGGTGCTGGAAGAGGGACCATCATGGGAGGACAAGCCCCTACACGGGATGCACCACCGGACCATAACTGAAGTGGCTGATCTCAAGAAGTCCTATCAGTGGCTAGAGATGGCTGGCCTGAAGGACAGCACAGAGGAGCAGGCCCTGAGCACCAGAGCCATTGAGGCCCAGATATACCACACCAGACAAGACCCAAGGTGTAGGTTGTGCAAAGAGGCACCTGAGACGATCCAACACATAACTGCAGGGTATAAGATGCTGGCAGGGAAAGCCTACATGGAATGCCATAACCAGGTAGCTGGCATAGTCTACCGTAACATCTGTGCGGAGTATGAATGTAGCGGTCCCAAGTGATGGAAACATCAGAAAGGAGGAACACGAGAAACTCGAGAAATACCAAGGGCTCAGAGAGGAGCTGGACAGAGCCTGGAAGGTCAAGGTGACAGTCGTGCCTGTGGTGATCGGAGCACTTGCGGCAGTGATCCCCAAACTAGATGAGTGGTTGCAACAGATCCCGGGAACAACATCGGACATCTCAGTCCAGAAAAGCGCAGTGCTGGGAACAGCAAGGATACTGCACAGAACCCTCGAGCTTCCTGGCCTCTGGTAGAGGACCCAAGCTGAATGGGGGATGAACACCACCCGAGGGGTGAGACGAGGATTTTTTTTTTTTATGTATATATACACACACACATAAAAGAGAGATGACCTGTAGTAGACGATTGATTTAATTTTTCAACAAATCAGATCCAATAAAAGATCCCAAACAAAATAAATCACAATAAAAGATCCAGGAATGACTCACACACTCAAACCTTATACGTGCATTGCATTGGCCTGTGATTTATTTTTGTTGATTTCTGAAACATATTCCCACAGGAACTCGTCACGTCACAATCACATTTGATCTCTGTTTGCAATGTGTTGACAACGGACAAGTCTATAGCAATACTAAATTTGGCATTCTTCCATTTTAATACAAATGATGTTACACATCTTAACATGTTTAATCTAAAACTACCTTCCAGCTCGCAATGCAAACATTATAACACGCAATTGTAGAGAACAAACACGTTACCTTACAGCTGAGCAATACAGCGCATTACTCTTTTTGAAACAGGGGACAAGGGTTCAAATCCCAGTCATGACACTAACATCCTAATATGTGTATTTGACCCAGATTCAAAGTGACTGCCTGTGCCAAAACTATGCCAAACACATAATTACTGCGGCGACATTACAACAAGATGTGCCCCTGTGGACAAACTCACTGCCTGCACTGCAGTGTCAACCACAACCAGGAGAGGGCGCCAATAAACTGTGAAAAAGGTCAGGATCGTTTTGATCAGTGTACAATTGACTTTCAGTAATAGACCTATAAATGTCCATGTGAATGGCGTTCAGTGAAATCAACCTTTTTTTTTTAAGTTCTCATGTTCGACTGTTTCCACGGCCGTAGTTACCTCTGCTGCCAGGTAGTTTCCAGTGGCAAGGTGTTTGAAGCGATACAAACTGTTCCAGTGTCCTGCCCCTCCGCGACATGGATCATGATGGACAACCTTCGACAATTGACACATGGGAAGAGGGAATATCTTTCACCTCTTCGAGTAACATAGCAGTACTACCTGACAATGAGTTAACAGGGAGTACTTTTTAAACCAAGTTCATTTTCCTACCTCAACCTCCCACAGCGCATTGGAGCTGGTCGCCGATGTGGCCGATTGTCTCAAAGTTGTGCGTAGGAAAACATGAAGTTTATTCTTGTATTCGTCGCATGTCAGAAACTTCTCCTGCTCAGCATGAAACAAACGCACCACGTCGCCCTGAAAGAAAGAACAGTGTCCACACTTTGCATCATGCTGATATATGAATTTGCTCAGTTGCGGCCACCCTTGAGTCACCAAACAACATCACACCACTCTGCCTGGTGCGGCACCACACCACACGGCCTCGGTAGCTTTTCCATGACAACAGGCACTGAACAGGGGCCCAGTGAAAAGTGGGAGAAATTGGGGATCAAGGACTGAACTGCACAGACGCTTTTAAATACTGTATCGATGAAAAATCCATTTCTGGGTTTAAGACAGCGAGACACAGCTGCCCGTGGTCAGGACCAAAATACAGTATTGGCTTATCGTCCTGCGGCATCCGAAGCCCTCCGGTGGCATTCGATAGTCACCATCTATGGCAAGGGTTATGACCGTCAGGCCATGGGCGCAACGAGACTCCACTCTGGGGCTGGAGACCTCTCATTCATGTGAACTGGGCCCAGCGAGCGGTGCCCCAAGCTTCAATATTTCATCAATTTGTACATATGGTGTTGTAAATATGGTTACGTTTTGTAAACCACAATTATGTTTTCTGTATATTCTGTAAATTTATTACCTTAGCAAGAGCTGGCGAGCGGCTCTGCCTTGCTCACATAAAACCAGAATGGCCCCATAATAGTCCAACTGGAAAAGTAACCACTCAGAAGGCCGAACCGGTGTGGAACCCCATCCATCCATCCATCCATTTTCCGAACCGCTTTATCCTCACTAGGGTCGCGGGGGGTGCCGGACCCTATCCCAGCTGTCTTCGGGCAGTAGGCGGGGGACACCCTGAATTGGTTGCCAGCCAATCGCAGGGCACACAGAGACGAACAACCATCCACGCTCACACTCATACCTTGGGACAATTTAGAGTGCACAATCAGCCTGCCATGCATGTTTTTGGAATGTGGGAGGAAACCGGAGCACCCGGAGAAAACCCACGCAGGCCCGGGGAGAACATGCAAACTCCACACAGGGAGGCCGGAGCTGGATTTGAACCCGGTACCTCAGCACTGTGAAGCCGACGTGCTAACCACTGGACTACCGGGCCGCCCCGGTGTGGAACCGTCACAATGAAAAAGCGGCATTTAGTTACGGCATCCGTAGCACGCTGCTGACCTCTGTAGACTCAAAAGCACACAACGGTTCCCCATCTTCTCATGGTTTGAGTTGGTCCCTCTCATTTCTGGACACAATATGAATGAATGCAACAGAAAGGCTACCATACTCGCTAATTTGCTGTGAAAACTGTGACGAAATGTGTCAGAACATGAAAAAACTTGGAAGGAACATAAGATTCTGGGAAAATACTCTTATCTGATGGTGGACAGCTGTGAAGATTTGTTAGAACCTATTGTGTAGTGTCACGTTATGTTGCATTCACCAAAGTTTGCGCGCCCTACTAGGTTTGTCATGCACAAATTGACTGTTGTGACAAATCTGTCCAGGCGTCCATGGCAGTTTCGACCTGCCACGTTAGCAGCCCATCCACCGCATTGCATCACATCCAATTTTTACCCGGTGGCCTGAAACATGATTGCTTTGGCCGCCGGGAACATAATGTAAACCTAGCATTAGCTATCAATTGAGGATGACAACCAGTCCAAGGCAAAAAGCAATCCACTCATACAACTGTGGCAAACAGCAGCACTGACCAAGCTTTATTAGCTTAAAACCCATGTGTCAAACTCAGGCCTGGGGGCCAGATCTGGCCAGCCACATCATTTTATGTGGCCCGCAAAAGCAAATCTTGTGCCTCAACTTCCACGATTCTTGCCAAAATCTAGCAAAATGTCAAATTGGATGTAATAAATTTAAATTCTTCAGATATGGGACTTTTTTTTCCTTTGAACCAAACCCAATTTTACAGTAAGTTGAACAATCCTTGACTTCTGATTTTAAAACAAGTTATCCATCAATTTGTTATGTATATGTAAAAAGATGATGAGGAAATGAAACATATACAGTATATGAATTCACAGTCATAATGGCCCTCTGAGTGAAAATGTGGCCCGCAACAAATGACTAAGCATCAGTGTGAAAGTTATGGTGCATTTATATATTTTTAATGTTTAACAATACAGAACAATGAGTTTAGGGCTGAACGATTTCTCGTTTTTGGAATGAAATTGCGATTCCAGACAATGCGATCATGCCATTGCAGACAGCACTCCTTTTTTGCGACTTTATTTGCGAGTAAATGCAGAGTGTGCATTTACTCGCCAAATTTTAGATTTTGAAAACTGAAACAAAAAATAGTTCCAGGCCAATCACATTTACTATCATTTCCTTTTAAATAAATAAATTAAAAACAAATAAAATGTTATCGCTGCATTTAACAGGGTGCGCTGCAAGGAAGAATGCAGGACCAGTGTGCTGCACTCTGGCTGGCCTGTCGGCGTATTGGGAGTGTGGCTTCATGAAAGGCAAACTGTGGTTGGCGATGTGACTCACGCCTTTGAGCACTTCGTCCCTGTGGTCACTGAACATCATGAACAAGTTGACCTTCCAGCTGGTGTTGCAGTTGACAGAGTTGACCTGCAGAAGGTGCACGCGCACACACACACACACACACACACACACACACACACACACACACACACACACACACAAATATATATACAGAGGTGGATGTGTGCTTTGAGTGTGATGCACAGCTAAAATGACGCTCGCACCTCCTTACATCCCGGGTGGTCACTCAGCTCGTAGTTTGACACGTGAAGCGGCTGGCCGGCGTTGACCGGGTTCAAGATCACTTTGTCCCCCACCACCACCTACAGGTAGCAAAACACACATTATTATTATTATTATTATTACAACGATAAATTATCATTCATTTACAAGATCTCTTGCAGTAAGATGGTTTCTAATATTACAGCCGTCCTTGTCAAAACCCTGAAATAAGTCTCCCCCTGCAGGTTGTTCCCAAATATTCAAAATATCAAGACAAGGAGGAAAAGACAGGTCTAAGGTGATGGATGACGACTAACGTTGGTGACGAACCACACAAATGACTAACGGTCGGTGTTAGGCAGTTGCGGCATTCCAAGTAGCTGTGGTACTAGTTTAACAATCTTTCTCAGGATCGTGGTAGTTAACGTTGCTGTATTCGATATCAAATTATTTTTAATTGGAAAACTACTGTCATTGCTTCATGTGATAGCGTCCACAAACGCTACATTTTTTCAGGTTGCTTAAAAGCAGTGTCTCTCAACGTGGGTTTAATCGAAACCTTGGGGTTCAGGAGTCAGTCTTTGGGGTTCAGTGGAGGCCAAGACTCACACACGCCATGTCTGTTTCATCTACGATTTTTTCAACTACGGTTGGACATGTAAAAAACTAGCAGGGTTCGGTTCATCCAAAAAGGTGAAAAAATGCTGTTCTTCACCTGAATGCATCTCTTCCGTTTGATACCCATTATATTGCTGAATTGCCACAGGGAGGGATAGAAACTTTCTAAGTACACACCTAGACACAATGGAGGGGGTCGAGATGTGTCTCTGAATCTTCTATAATATTATGGACCATAGATTTTTAAATCGCTAAATTCGTCGTAATTGTACATTGAGAAACTTTATTGGAAACAATTGACGACTTGCCAAAGCGGCTGGTCACAAAGTGGTGATCATCCTTGCTTGGGAACAAATGAGCCTTGGGATGCTCCTTTTATACCCAATCATGACACTGACCTGCTTCCACTTTAGCTGTCCACCTGTAAAATGTTCCAAACTCGTGTTTTTTGGGCATTCCCTAATTCTCACAGGTTTTTGTTTTTGTTTAATGCCCTTGCCCCATTTCTTGGGTAACATGAAACAGGGATCAAAATCAAAATGAGTGAATAGTTGCCATGAAAAAAAAAAAAAAATTTTGAACATAAACGATCTTCTTTTCCTTTCGGCTTTTCCCTTCAGGGTCACCACAGTGAATCAGTTGCCTCCATCTAACCCTGTTGTGTGCATCCTCTTCTCTAACACCAGCTACCATCATGTCATCTTTCACTACATCCATAAACCTCTTCTTTCGTCTTCCTCTCGGCCTCCTGCCTGGCAGTTCAAGACCTAGGATCCTTCTCCCAGTATATTCACTCTCTCTCCTCTGGACATGTCCAAACCATCTCAGTCTGGCCCCTCTAACTTTCTCTCCGAAACTTCGAACATGAGTTGTCCCTCTGATGTGCTCATTCCTGATCCTATACAACCTGGTCACTCCCAAAGAGAACCTCAACATCTTCATCTCTGCTACCTCCAGCTCTGCCTCCTGTCTTTTCTTCAGTGGCACTGTCTCCAGTCCAAACAGTATGGCTGGTCTCACCACAGTTTTATACACCTTTCCTTTCATCTTAGCTGAAACTCTTCTATCGCACATCACACCTGACACTTTTCTCCAGCCGTTCCAGCCTGCCTGTACACGCTTCTTCACCTCTTTTCCGCACTCTCCATTGCTCTGGACAGTTGACCCCAAGTACTTGAAATCCTCCACCTTCTTTATCCCTGTAACCTCACTCTTGTACTTGGGTCCCCCTCATTCACACACATGTACTCCGTCTTGCTGCGACTGACTTTCATTCCTCTCCTTTCTAGTGCAAACCTCCACCTCTCTAGTTTCTCCTCCACCTGTTCCCTGCTCTCACTAAAGATGACAATGTCATCTGCAAACATCATAGTCCATGGAGATTCCGGTCTTACCTCGTCTGTCAGCCTGTCCATCACCATAGCGAATAAGAAGGGGCTCAGAGCTGATCCCTGGTGGAGTCCCACCTCCCTACAGCACATCTCACTACTGTCTTATGGGGTGTTCACACGGCACACATTTGCTCTGGTGCTGCACCGATGTATTTTGTTGCGATATATTTTACACCGGAGCAAATTTTGTGGAGCGGTCACACGTACAAAGCCGCTGAGCGTGTTAACTCCGGCGTAGCACCGGTGCGGCCCCACTTGCGGTCACGCGGCAGCTTTTTATGCAGCGGTACAAAACGATAGAAAACAAAGAGCTGTCGTGTTGGTTCTTTTTAAAACATACACAATTCATGCAACGGCTGTACAGGCACGTCCTTCTCCTTCTCTGTCTCCGTGCCTTCTGCTCGAGAGGCGTTCAATGACCGAAAACGTAAATCAACGATGACTTCAATGACACTCAGAAAACTAAACATATAATGCGCCAAACAGAAAATCAAGAGAGGCAATCACAAAATAAATTCTATGGGGGGGTTGTGAACACACAACAGAGGAACAACCTACACAAACAACTCGGAGACAGTCCAGTATCCTACAAAAGGAAAGATGATGTTTGGGGACTACCCCTCCCCCCTCCCCGTTCTAATTGAGATGGTATAACCCAAGAGGCAAGGTGCCGCTTGCTACTGTTATTGCCAGTTGCCATTCTATCTATTCTAATAAAGCACCTGTCAAACGCCATCATGTCTTGTGTCGTTATTAGACAAACAGATGACGGAAGTACAACAGAACACGAACGCAACTCATTCTAGCCGTACGTAATCAACTCTTCTCATGCGTAGCAATTTGCTCCGGAGCAAATTTTTAAACCACCTCCCTGAAGTGGGTTAAATTTGCTCCCGAGTAAGCTGTTTTCAGCGACTACACCGGTGTAACTTTGCACGTGTGACCGCTCTACTGGGGTAGCACAGGCGCAGCACCGGAGCAAATGTTGCCGTGTGAACACCCCTTTACAGTCATCATATATGTCCTGCACCTGCTTTAACGTACTTCTGTGTCACCCCAGACTTCCTCATACAATACCACAGTTCTTGTCTGGGCACCCTGTCATATGCTTTCTCCAAATCTACAAAGACACAATGCAGTTCCCTCTGACCTTCTCTGTACTTCTCTGCCAACATCCTTAAAGCAAATACTGCATCTGTCGTACTCTTTTTCAAGCTGCTTACAAATGCTCGCTTCTACTCTTAGCCCATTTAATCCCACCTGTCACATTTGTGAAGGACAACAACGATTTAATCTACAGGGCTCTAAAAATGTGTATTATTGATTACTTAAAAGGGCTACCAATGACACCTGATTTTGACTTTTAAATGTCTGGGAAAAATTGGGGATTAAATGGGTTCATCTAGCTTCAACTACTCTTTCCCATAGTTTTATTGTATGGCTCAACAACTTTATTCCTCTGTAATTACTACAACTCTGCACGTCTCCTTTGTTCTTAAAAATGGGCACCAGCACACTTCTCCTCCATTCCTCAGGCATCTTCACACCATCTAAGATCTTGTTGAACAACCCAGTCAGAAACTACACTGCCACCTCTCCTAGACACTTCCATACTTCCATTGGTAAATCATCAGGCCCGAGTGCCTTTCCACTCTTCATCCTCTTCAGTGCCCTCCTCACTTCATCCTTGCTAATCTTTGCTACTTCTGGTCTGCAACGGTCACCTCTTCTATTCTTTGTTCTTTCTCATTTTCCTCATTCATCACCTCTTCAGAGTACTCTTTCCATCTTCCCATCACGCGACTGGTACCTGTCACTACATTTCCATCTCCATCCTGAATCACCCTAACCTGCTGCACATCCTGATCATTGCTGTCTCTCTGTCTTGCCAACCTGTATAGGTCAGTCTCTCCCTCCTTGCTGTCCAGCCGAGCATACAAGTCATCGTAGGCATCTTGTTTGGCCTTCGCCGCCTCTACTTTCACCGTGCGCTGCATCTCCCTGTACCCCTGTCTACTCTCTTCAGTCCTCTCAGTGTCCCACTTCTTCTTAGCTAACCTCTTTCTCTGCATATACTCCTGAACCTCCTCATTCCACCACCAAGTCTCCTTGTCTACTTTCCTTCCAGATGATACACTAAGCACTTTCCTACCTGTCTCCCTGATCACATTATCTGTAGTTGTCCAGTCATCTGGAAGCACCTTGTGACCACCCAGTGCTTGTCTAAACTCCTTCCTAAAAGTTACGCGACACTCTTCCCTTTTCAGATTCCGCCATTTTGTCATCTACTCTGCTTTTGCTCTCTTCATCTTCTTCACCACCATCCTATGCTGTCTGGCTAGCCTCTCACCTACCACTACTTTGCAGTCACTGATTTCCTTCAGATTGCACCGTCTACACATAATGTAGTCTACCTGTGCATTCCTGCCTCCACTCTTATCGGTCACCCTATTTTCCTGCCTCTTCTGGTAGACAGTCTTCACTATAGCCATTTACATCCTCCTACCAAAGTCCACCACCATCTGTCCTTCTGCGTTCCTTGTCTGGAGTCCAAACCTGCCCATCACCACCTCATCATCTCTGTTTCCTGCGCCAACAATCTTCGCTTCGACTTCCTCCGTAGTTATTTAGAAGTGACACCGAGGATGAAGACTGAAACAGATTTCCTGATTGGGAGTGAGTTTGCGAGTAATTAATTAAAGTAAAGGTTAACATGTTTTGTTCGCTATGCTATAGTTATATAAAAACTGTGTGTTATGTTCCACGATGTAACACTGGACACCTTTTCTATTCATGTTTATCTTTCGTGTAGCCGAATACACTGCTCTCTAGTATTGTATTAATGTTATAACTTGCCTTCCTACATGAGATGTTTTTAATAATAATAATAATTCATTTTATTTAAAAGCGCCTTTCATGCCACCCAAGGACACTGTACAGACAATGAGGAAATGCAATATAAAAATAGATAAGAGAAATATTAATCAAAAACAGGACATAAAAACACAAGACATGGGAAGTGGAAGAAATTAAGTATTGTAGGCAGTCCTGAACAGGTGTGTTTTTAAACGGGACTTGAAAGTGGAAAGAGATGTGCAGTTTTGGAGGTCCGGAGGTAGACTGTTCCAGAGCTTTGGAGCAGCGTGACTGAAGGCTCTGGCTCCCATGGTGCTCAGGCGGGCAGGGGGCACTGACAGGCGGAGGGAGGATGAGGATCTGAGGGAGCAAGTGGGGGTATACACCTGAAGAAGGTCGGACAGATAGGGAGGGGCCAGGTTGTGGATGGCCAAGTATGTATATAGGAGCAGTTTGTAGTTGATGCAGTAATGGACAGGGAGCCAGTGGAGCTGCTGAAGGACAGGGGTGATGTGCTGGTGGGAGGGTGTTTTTGTCATGATGCGCGCAGAGGCGTTTTGAACCAGTTCGATATTATGGAGGGACTTTTGAGGTAGGCCGAAGAGGAGAGCATTGCAGTAATCTAGGCGGGATGTGACAAGACTGTGGACAAGAATAGCAGTGGTGCGGGGGGTGAGGGAAGGGCGAAGTCTGTTAATATTGCGGAGGTGGAAATAAGCAGTGCGGGTGATGGTGTTGATATGTGAGTGGAAGGTGAGCATGCTATCCAGGATGACGCCCAGACTCTTAACCTGAGGGGAGGGGGACACTGAGGAGCTGTCAATGTTGAGGGAGAAATTGTTTACTTTAGATAAAGTGGATTTGGTGCCAAGAGGAGAATTTCAGTTTTATTGGAATTTAATTTAAGAAAGTTTGTCGTGAACCATGTTTTGAGTTCGGAGAGGCAACAGGTGAGGGAGGAGGGTGGGAGAATGGAGTTTGGCTTACAGGAAAGGTAGAGCTGGGTGTCATCAGCAAAGCAGTGGAAGTGGATATTAAATGTGCGGAGGATATGACCAAGAGGCAGGAGATAGATGATAAAGAGAAGGGGCCCGAGGACAGATCCATGGGGCACACCTAAGGTGACTGGGGAGGGCTTTGAAGTGAAGGATTTGAGCTGGACAAACTGAGTGCGGCCGGTGAGGTAGGAGTGAAACCAGCTGAGGGGAGTGTGGGAAAGACCGATGGAGGAGAGTCTATTGAGGAGGATAGGGTGAGAGATGGTGTCAAAGGCGGCACTCAGGTCTAGGAGGATGAGAATGGAAGCTCAACCGTTTTAGATGTTTGTGATCTAGTATTTTCTGAAATAAAATGTTTAATAACATGCAACACTCCTTGGGACCTTCTATGACTCTGTGGTGGCCTCAGCCATTCATTATGGCATAGTCTGCTAGTCAGGCAGCATCTCAGGCCGGTATGAAAGACTGCACCGACTGTTTAGAAAGGCCAGCTCTATCCTGGACTGCTCCCTGGACACTCTGGAGGGGGTGGGCAACAGGAGGATGATAGCTAAGCTAACAGCTATTATGGACAGACCCTCCCAACTCCTCTTCAGCCAGAGACTGATACACCCATCAGGAGAGGTACCGCCGCTCGTTCCTGCCATCCGAAGACGGTTCTGAAAACCTGGACTCACCCATTTTTGCCAATATTTATATTTTAGATTTATGTTTATTTATATACTTTTTGTCTTCTACTTTCTCCCTTTCATAATTTTAAATTGTAAATTGGGAATGTCTCCATTGTGAGACAAATAAAGGTTGTCTTATCTTATGTTATCTTAACACTCCAGAACATTGAAATCATATGCTCCTTGTCATTCTAGATCTAGTTTTGTGGGTTTTGGATCTGCCGTTGGAGAGGTACAGAGGCTCGACAGCTTTTAGCTGAACCAATTAGCCTGGCCCCGTAGCCCCTCTTTAGTTTACATTACCTCCGCTGCTTGAAGGGCCTGCCAGTAGTGATGTGTCGGTCGCGAACGAGCCGGTACAAAGAGCCGGCTCTTTGAAGTGAACGATGAGAGCCGGCACCCTCCCTCGAGAGCCGGCTCTGTCATTTTCCCTCTTTTTCTCTCTCTCTCTCTCTGTCTGTCTCTCTCGTGCGCGGGCGCACTCGCTCTCTTTTTCCCTCTCTATGTCGCTCTCTTTTTCACGTGTCTGAAGCAAGGTTTGGCAGTGGCTCAGCTGCCGTGCTCAGAGAGGGAGACGGAAGAAAAAGGGGAGGGGCGAGGGGCTTGGTAGGTACAAATAATTACTGAGAGAAGGAGCCGGATCAGCCCGTCCAAGTTGAAGTATTTAGTTTTGTTGAAAGCAAATTTAAAATAAAGCAAGGCATGGCTTTTGTTTGTTAAAATAAAGCAAGGAGTATCTTGTGTTTATTTTGTTCGCTGCTGCTGTTGCAGTTACTACTCACTATTTTTGTTATGATGCAGCATGTTTGATTGTTGTTAGTTGAAGTTTAATTTTGTTGCTTGTTTATTGTTTGGAGCCTTTTTAATGTTCAATAAAATAAGTAAAAACCCTTTTCTTTGCTTGATAATTGTTGCTATTTGCAGTCAGTAGAGTGCAATATTTAGTTCACCAAGTCATTTATCAAAATGAATGCTAAATTTGTCATAAATATTTAAAAGAAAAGCTAAAGTTAAAAAGAGCCGTTTGAGAGCCAAAGAGAGCCGGCTCTTTTCACCGAGCCCATCCAAATGAACCGGCTCTCCGAAAAGAGCCGAAAATCCCATCACTACCTGCCAGACCCGGCAACAATTCACAAAGATTCCGCTAGTCATGCTATCTCATCCAGGATGTTGAAAGTGCGGTGAAAAGACACTAGAACTTATCAATTTCTACTTTAATCCAAAGTGCGATATAAATAAAGACGTTTGTTGTGCCCTAAGTTGAGGCCACGACCGTCATGCCAGCTGACCGCCAAGGCAGCCTAAGGCTTTGATTCAAGTGAATGTCAGAAGTGCATGCACTTGTGAACATTTTTTACCCCAACTTTCAATATCTACAATAAAAGCATTTTATTAGAGTCAAGGACTCTTCCGCTGGTTGTACATGTACAATGTATATATTTTTTTCAATTTAGATGCCTGTGTGCCCAAATTGGGGGCACAACAGAGCCCTGTAAAGGACTCCAACACAGCGGGCTTCTTAGTTAGCTCCTTCACACAAACGATTGTTTTGATTGATGCTGACGCTGCTGAATTGAAGAGCAGGAGCAATGTCCGAAATGGACTACTGCTCACATTGAAGATTTTGGCTGTAGACAATCCATCCATCCATCCATCCATTTTCCGAACCGCTTTTAACCTCACAAGGGTCGCAGGGGGAGCTGGAGCATATCCCAGCTGTCTTCGGGCAGTAGGCGGGGGACACTCTGAACCGGTTGCCAGCCAATCGCAGCCCATTCAATCCCAAAAATTTTTTGGGGTGATATCGGACTGATATACACTATAAATATGGGATTGGGAAATTACATTGTCTCCATTGGCACGCAGCTTCCAGAAAGGTTGTATGAAGAGCCAGGAGCCTTCATTGCCGGTCCCGTCCAGTGTGACGCGCATTGCGTTCTTCTCCAGAAGCGCTGGCAAACGCTTGTTCACAGTCAGGTACTTGTTGCTCTTCATGTGCAGCAGCTGCGGGAAGATGAAAAATGAATGAATCAAATGCTGAGTTATGTTTTGCTTGTTTTGTTCACTGCTTGTCAAGGGCAGCTTTTTCCGTCCTTTTTCCCCTGCAGGAGCGCAACGTTTCGTTGGCATGTTTAGATATCAAAGGGCAAGCAAAAACATGCAGTTATACTGTACTGCACATAGTGAAACACTCGAACATTATGTAAATTACCTTGTCAGGTGACGTGTAGCGTAAATTGGGTCTCTCCAAAGAGCTTAAATAATTAATAGCAAATGGAGTTTATTGTCTTTGTTGTCTAAACTTGAGAGCCTATAAGGGCACCATGCCTGTTTTTGAGTTATTTCAAAAGGATAACAGATGAAAAAAAAAATCTGTAATTAATTAGTATTAGGATAGTACACTTGGAGAGTTTTGAATTAGTTGCCATACCAGTGATTAACTATGATTCAAACACACACACAGCACGCAATCCAGTTCCTATGTGTACATTTATTTTCTACTCTACTTGGGAATTTAAACAGTTACGGAAATAAAATCCTGGGAAAGGAGGAGCAAAGAATGAGGACTTAATAGGATAAGTTGAAGAAAAAAATAAAATAAAATAAAAATAAAAGAAGCAAATCATAGGCACGGTGGGCAAATAGTAAGAACACGTGATTCACAGTGCAAAGGTTGTGGGTTCGATTCCAGGCTCCAGCCTTCCTGTGTTCAGCTTGCATGTTCTCCATGTGCCTGTGCCTCTTCCGACCACAGCTTCTTCTCATGGGAAGAAATCAATAGGATCTACTATACTATGCTTTGTTTTATGTTTTAAAAAATTCCTTTGATCTTTTCTCTTCATGGCATCAAACAACATTTTATGAGCCCCTGCCAAACACGTGTGTGACCTTTGTTATCTTGGACTATAACCTATATATAGCCCCCCCCATCAGACAACCCTTACCTTTTTATGACTTTATGATTTCTGGACGGACATCATAAAACCAGAAAGGCAACATTTTGACACCATTCATCTCATAATCTTTTTTTTCTCATGTACGTAACAACTACATAGCTGCGTCCACTAGCCTCCACATGTCAATGAATAACCATGTACAATACAATACAATACAATACAATACAATATATCCTGATTTATATAGCGCTTTCACAACAGCTGCAGCTGTAACAAAGCACTTTACAAAATAGTTAACATAAAGTAAAATAATAAACACAACACATAACATAAAAAACAAGTACTGTACATGTATTGTTTACATTAAAAAATCAAATGCATGTAAAGACAAGGAATCCTTCAGTCCAGCTGTTGTGAAAGCACTAATACAGAACTATTCTGTTTATGCTTATACATATAGGCTATTCCATAAATTGGTGCCATTTCCATCCCCAGGAAATAAATGTATAAAATGCACTATACAATTATATAATAATAATAATAATAATACATTTTATTTATAAGCGCCTTTCAGAACACTCAAGGACACTGTACAATCAAAAGCAATAAAACCACATTAGGGTAACCAAATTATAAATAATACATAATAAAAGAGGAGATGAGTCTAAACAGAGTATGCCATTTTAAATAGGTGGGTTTTGAGACGAGTTTTGAATACGGGAAGAGAGTCAATATTACGGATGTCGGGTGGTAGTGAGTTCCAGAGTTTGGGGGCAGAGCGGCTGAAAGCTCTGCACCCCATCGTGCTGAGACGGGCAGAGGGAACACAGAGGTGGAGTGAGGCTGAGGACCTGAGGGAACGAGAGGGAACGGAAATTTGAAGAAGGTCAGACAGATAGGGGGGGCAAGGTTATGGATGGCTTTGAATGTGAAGAGGAGTATTTTGAAGTTGATCCTCAGTTTGACAGGGAGCCAGTGGAGCTGCTGGAGGACAGGGGTGATGTGATGGAAGGAGGGGGTTCTAGTGATGATACGAGCTGAAGAATTCTGGACCAGTTGAAGTTTATGGAGGAATTTGTGATGGACACCGAAAAGAAGGGAATTGCAATAGTCAATACGGGAGGTGACGAGACTGTGGACAAGGATAGCTGTGGTGTGAGGGGTGAGAGAGGGACGAAGACGGTTGATATTGCGTAAGTGGAAATAAGCGGACCGGGTTATGTTATTAATGTGGGAGTTGAAAGATAATGAGCTATCGAGGATGACACCCAGACTCTTGACCTGAGGGGAGGGGGACACAGTGGAGTTATCGATAGTAAGAGAGAAACTGTTGGTTTTGTGAAGTGTGGATTTAGTACCGACGAGGAGGAGTTCTGTTTTGTCACTGTTCAGTTTGAGGAAGTTATGTGCGAACCAAGATTTAATTTCTGAAAGGCAGTGTGAGAGGGAGGACGGTGGTAGGGAGGCGTCGGGTTTGCTGGAGAGGTAGAGCTGGGTGTCATCCGCGAAGCAATGAAAATGGATGCCAAATTTGCGGAAAATATTGCCAAGGGGGAGAAGGTAAACAATGAAGAGGAGGGGTCCCAGGACAGAGCCCTGGGGCACACCAGAAGAGACGGGGAGGGACTGTGAGGTGAAGGAATTGAGTTGGATGAACTGAGAGCGCCCAGAGAGATAGGAGTGAAACCAGTGTAAGGGGGTGTGAGTGATGCCTATAGTGGAGAGTCTATTTAGGAGAATAGAATGTGAAATTGTGTCAAAAGCTGCACTCGGGTCGAGGAGGATGAGAATGGAGATTAAACCGGCGTCAGCTGCAATAAGAAGGTCGTTGGTGATTTTTAAGAGGGCTGATTCTGTGCTGTGACGGGGACGGAAACCAGATTGGAAATGTTCATATAGATTGTTATGGGTAAGGTGGGAGTGAAGTTGAGAGGCAACAATTTTTTCAAGCAGTTTGGAAATGAAAGGAAGATGAGAAATTGGTCGTAGGTTATTGAAGTCATTCGGATCTGAACCAGTTTTTTTCAGGATAGGAGTGACAGCTGCGATCTTGAAAGAGGCGGGGAACAATTCCAGTGGACAGTGAGGAGTGGATGATGGCTGCAATGAAAGGAAGTAGAGAGGGTAGGCAGGATTTAACCAGGACTGTGGGGAGGGGATCTAACAGGCAGGAAGAAGTCTTGGATTTCATAATGATCTCTGAAATTACTGAAGGATGGGGGAGTTCAAAAGACGAAAGCAGTTGACAGGGGGTGGGGAGGTAAGGGGAGGGGAGGGGTACAAAGGAGCCCAGGTGCTGGTGGATTTTGTTGATTTTTTCAATAAAAAATAGAAGCAGAGTGTTGCAGGTGTCAGAGGAATAAAAGTGGGGGGTAGGGAGACAGGGGGTTGGGTGATTTTGTTCAAGAGAGAAAAGAGAGTCCTAGTATTTCCAGTATTAGCGCAGATGAGTCCAGAGTAATATTGCGATTTGGCTTGAGAGATGGAGTCCTTGTAATGGGAAAGTTGAGCTGAGTAGATGTCCTTATGAACAGTGAGTCCAGTTTTTCGATATAGTCTTTCAAGTTGCCGAGTTTTGGATTTAATGGAGCGGAGATGATGGGTGAACCAGGGGGCAGACCGAGTGAAAAAGACAGGGCGGGACTTGACAGGAGCGAGTGTATTGAGAATGTTGGTGAGGTCCATGTTGTATTGGGAAACCAAAACATCAGGAGAGGAGTCAGTGTCCGGAGTCAGAGTGGCGATCCTTGCAGCGAGAGAGTCAATATTGATATCCTTGATATTACGGTAGGAGATGATGCGGGGTGATTTGGTGGTGGAGAGCCAGAGGGTGATGTTAAATGAAATGAGGAAGTGGTCCGTTATTGGGAGTTCATCAGCAGTACAGTTGGAGGGGGTTAGGCCAGAGCAGCAAATCAGATCCAGAGTGTGTCCTTTAATGTGTGTAGGGAAGTCTGCAAACTGATGGAATCCAAAGCTGTCGAGTGAAGAGGCGAAGTCCATGGTGAGCGGAAGGGCGGTATTGTCCATGTGTATATTGAAATCCCCCAGAATAATTATATTTGGAGAAAGAGAGGAGAGATGGGTGAGGACAACAGACAATTCATTTAAAAAGTCGCAATGAGGTTTGGGGGCACGGTATACTGTGGCAATGATCGTTGGAGTGGGTCCGGAAATTTGACAGGCGAGGCATTCAAATGAGGAGAGAGAAGGGAGAGAGATAGGAAGAACTTTCCACTTCTCGCGGTAAAATATCGCGAGACCTCCTCCGCGGCCCGTGCCGCGGGGTTTGGCTAGGTAAACAAAACCCGGGGGAGTGGAATCGTTGAGTTGGGAAAAATCGCCAGGAGTTTGCCAGGTCTCATTAAGACAAAAAAAGTCAAGCTCACGGTCTTCGATGATATCCTGGATAAGATAACCCTTGCCAGTAAGCGAGCGGATGTTGAGCAGTCCGAAGTTGACGCCGGCATTAGCGTTGTTGCGGGGAGCATTAGCCGACCTAGCCAGGCCGGCTAAAACGCTGTGGTCCGCGGATCGGCCGTTGTTTCTGCGTGGCCGGCGGGAGGATGACCAGAAGGAGGTAATGGCTTTGGAACCATCGAGGTGGAAGCCCCGACGAGACCCACGGTGCATATACCTCCGAGAGGGACGAAGAGCGATGTCCGGGAAATGGTGCAGGCGAGCTCGACCACTGCAAACGGAGCCCGAGAAGTTCTGCCGCTGAGTACTGCAGCAATCCTTCTACGGGTCGACGGAGGAGCGACAGGATGGTCCATATTAGTATGGCCCATACAAAGGCCCTGTTGACCCTCGTCATGGGGTACCGAGGGGTGGAGACGGCACGGGGCCACGTCTGAGATCCGGACAGGTAGGACGCTGTGACAGCGCAACTGAGAACAATCACTTGACGTTGACAGTTTGTGATCAAAAAAATAGATTGGCGACAGTAAATCCGTAAAAACCCTAAACAATGTTTTGCGGGTGAGCAGCGGCAGCCAGGCGACAGTAAATCCGTAAAAACACGAAACAATGTTTTGCGGGAGAGCAGCGGCAGCCAGACGCGCCAGCGTTCACTCAACCGGAAGCTGTCAGAGAGCTATATGAAAATATTTTTTTTGCCAAGCGTCCTGCACGTTGACCTCAATTGTGCTTGGTAAAATTCTGTTAGTTCAATGTCATGTTGATAGTTCGTGTGTTTGCTGATTTAACACTAAAAACCCATGACGTTTCAGTAAAAAAAAAAAAAAAAAGATCGAAAAAACCCACATTTCATTTTGAGTTGTTCAATATGTGTATCATCAAATTTAAACTTTTCTCCTGAGGGCTTTCACCACGTCCTCTGTGGTGAAGATGAATGCAGGGGCACTGGACTGGAGTATTTCTGAAACTTTTCTGAGACTAGCTGTTCGCGATGTGTCCTCTGTGTCGTGTCTTTAATTGGTGTACCGATTTAAACAGAGCGAGTATTTGAAGCGAGCACTGATAAAATGACAAAGACAGAGTAGACAACAGGCGAAGCCTCGAAAGCCGTGCCAGTGGACGGGTTCAAGAAGCGGATCGAGAAGTTCAGGTCCTGATTTAACATCAACCACACGCAATGGAGGCAGAGTGAGCTGCCATTCTAAGAGCCATGGTGCCATCCTCCTCTGCTCCCGCTGCTTCCCTACTCCTCCTCCTCTTCCACCTCCCCCTTCTCTATTGACCCATCCTCACCAGCCGTAACAGATGCTCCTCGCTGTACAGATAAAGTTATACTGTTGCAAGTTTATTGTCGTGCTCATTTAGTGAGCCTGATTTTGTCAGTTATTATGCTTGTTTGTGTTTGTGGCATTATTTAGATGTAAGTGCACAGCAGTTGCACAGCAGACTCCATTATTGAGGAGAAAAAGTACCTGAGAGAACTGAATATTCATCGGCATGATGACCCCCTGCACTAGTGAGCCCAGAAACAAAAACATTTCCTCACTTCATCTGTTCCATGTGAAAGGGTTTTTTCAAAGTCGGTGGAGATTCTCGCTCAAACCCCCCCCCCCAAAAAAAAACCCAGAAACAGACTGAGCCCCAAAACAGTTGAAAAACTTATTTTTAAATAAAAATGAGTAAGATCAATCTTTTTATGTGAATACATTTTTTTTAAAATCCAGGACAGTACAGACTCAATGGTTACATTTTCCTCCATCTTTTCAATGTCTATTTCATGTCATAATGAGTTTAATCCTAATCAAAATACAGTCATACCTCGGTTTTGAACCATAATCCGTTCCAGAAGGCAGTTCAAAAAGCGATTTGTCCGAAATCCGAAACCATTTTATTAGCCCATGATTATGCAGAAATAACAAAAAAACAGTCAGATTTGCGTAAATCACAACAAACATGTCTGCTCACAATGAACGTTACACGAGGAAGTGTCATTTCCTCGTGTAAGAAAGCCGAGAGGAGTCGAGTGGCGTATTCGGGTTTGCTCAGCTTAGTCAAAAACCAGTTTCCAGTCGTAATCCAAAGTGTAAATTTTCTGGTAGAAATCCGATTTTACAGAGATGTTCGAAAACCGAGATTTGACTGTATAATACAACCTCTTCCTTGCATGTTATGTCCACTTGATGCCAGAGAGAATTGAACAACATTTGAAGCCTAGACATGAGTCAAACCAATTGCATGGAAAGCCTCAATGTTTCAAGTCATGACGTTTTATCCATGACAGCCATCTTGTCTATTTACGGTCAAATTAGGTTTAAGGTTTCCTTTTTTCAGACAATTGACGTTTTTTGGGTGAAGAGAAAAATTCCCACCTGGCTGACAGTTTTGGGTGTTGCTTCAACCTTCTTCTGCGCTGTCACTACTGCCTTAAAGACACGATAAAGGCTGAAGCAACTGTCAGCCAAGTAAGTGTTTTGGGGTTTTTTTTGTCTGGAAAAAACAATCCTTGAACCGAAAGGTTTTATCATGTAGATAATTCCTTTCAGCTCCTTGGTGAAGCAGGGTCTGGAATGATAGTGACAATTTTGGAGTGGGTAATGGTATCCACACATAATGTGTCAACCTATTAATTTATGCTGCTGGAGGGATTAGACCAGACTGTGGTCTCAAAACACAGTTGGAGGGCTAAAATGCTGTCTTGGGTCCACTGCTTGACCTTGCAAACCACTTTCTTAGCCTTTCATATGAAGGTGACGTGTGAAAATTCACAAAAAATCGACACTAATAGAATGCTATCAAAGTCGTTTCAAAGTTGCTTCAGTATCTTTGACTGTTTTTTCCAACACATCCACATGCTCCGAAGTGAATTCTAACTGATCTGGCAGTCAGATGCTCAGTCGTTATCTTCTCGGATTTTTCAGAAATATCAGACACCATGGCATGAGCAAAACACCGGACCTTTGTGTTCTTGCTATTCCATAGATATTTTACGCCAAATAAGGCCGAAGCATCCTGGTCAGGTGACAGTAAGGCAAACATGTTACCCAGTTCAATGCCTTTGTTTTGTTTTCAATGGCCCCAGATTACAGTATAAATTTTTTTTTATAATAAGACAGACACATCAATATGAATAATATCCAATGGAAATCCATAGAAAGAAAAAGAAAGCAGTCGTCTGCTAAAAGAATACAAGCAAAGCAGGAGGTGAGGAGCCAAAGCCTTGTCGAATGTAAATGTGGCATATATAAAGTTTTTTCGCGAGATCAATCAGACAGGGATTTTTGTCACTGGCGGCAGGCTTTGGGAGAAAATGAGGCCAAGCTGACGACAGATGAAAACTGTTTTTTCTTGTAATATTATGACGTAATTCTCACTCACTTTTTCTGGAAAATATTGAAACTTTGTTTTTGTAATATTACAACAGTGGTCTTTTATGTGGAAAATAAATTTTAACAGTACATTAAGGTTTCCTTGCCCAAATTAAGTTTGTAAATGTTTGTAAATGTATATTTAATGTGTATTTACATAAAATATTTTATTGTTTATTTTATTTTTATTTTACTGAAATACAAAATACAGGACATTAAATAATAAAGAATATTGTGTGTGTGTGTGTGTGTGTGTGTGCCTCGATGGGATCACCACCTTAACGTGGTGAGGCACTTTGCGCATCTCCATGACCCCTAGAGCTATGTCGGCAGAAGTCCCGTACTCCTGGCAGGGTCACCCAAGCCGAACAGGTCGAAGGGTAGAGGCAGGACAAAGAGTGATCCCAAACCAGCACCTGGGGGCAGGCACAGACGGAGTCCAACAGACCGGACTACCGGCAGTCCCCTGCAACTCCTGCCAGGAGAAGGTCGTCATGGGTACCCCCATGCCACTGGAAGCCACCTGGCAGGAGTGAAGATGGTGGGAGTGAGGACTGCGCACCCACACCCTCACCTTAATCCCAACCTCTGCGCAAGCTTCTTGCCCCAACCCCACACCCAATCCCCCACCCTGCATCCCCCTAATCCCCCAAAGTCCTGTGGCGATGTGGAATGGCGGTGGGCACAGGCCAAGGATGTGGCTGGGAGTGCCTAGCCAAACCATGGAGTGATGGTCGTTGACACTGCGGGATGGAGCAGCGCATATCTTCGGCAGCTTCCATTGCGACTGAGCAGCTCCACACTGCTCACCCCTGTGATGGGGAGGGACCTAGAAAAAGTGGTCTAAAAACTGTCTGCTCTCCACACTCCGGACGGTCAACCGCAATCGTCGGAGCATCCCCCTTGCGGTCGAAATGACAGTAAACGAAAAAGAAAAAAATTACGCATAGCTTCGTGAAACGTCCGCACATTATTGGACCTGGCTGAAACTCCTGACAGGCCCCACCGGAGGACAGCACTTGTGGCCACAGAGCTCGCAAGGTATAACATTGATATCGCAGCTCTCAGCGAGACCAGACTACATGGAGAGGACTCCCTGACAGAAGTTGGAGCATTGCGCATTCCCCTTGCAAAGGGACGCTTCGCCACACTCATCAGTGCTTACGCACCAACTCTGAATGCCGAGCACAATATTAAGGAGGATTTCTACAGAGCTCTGCTCTGTAGAAACACCATCCTGCAGAAAACACCGGCCACGGACAAGCTCATAGTCATGGGAGACTTCAATGCTAGGGTGGGCACGGAACACCTGGTATGGAGTAAAGTTATTGGCCAGCATGGAGTGGGAAAAATGAACAACAACGGCCTTCGGCTCCTCTCCCTCTGTGCAGAACATCAGTTGGTCATCACTAACACCATCTTCCAAATGAAGAACAGGTTTAAAACCACCTGGCAGCACCCCCGTTCCAAACACTGGCATCTCCTAGACTATGTGATTGTCCGTCAAAAGGACATACGGGATGTCCTCATCACCCGTGTCATGCGCGGAGCGGAGTGCTGGACTGACCACCTCATGGTCAGATCCAAACTCCTCATGAGCATTCAACCCCGCCGCCCAAGGACAGCTCCCAACAAAAGGCTCAACTGTGCAGCACTGAACAACCCCACCACCAAAGCCAACCTTCAGCGACTCCTTGCTGAAAACCTTGACAAGATCCCAGAGGAATCAGGTGACTGGCCAGCTCTGCGCCAGGTTATCCATAATACAGCCTCGGAGGTGCTTGGCCAGTCAAGGAGACGCCACCAGGATTGGTTTGACTGCAACTCAACCGAGATACAAACGCTTTTGAAAGCAAAGCATGAGGCCCATAAAGCTCTCCTGTCCTGCCCTACATCTCTCACCCGGAAAGCCACCTTTACTGCAGTTAGAACAGCGACCCAGCGAGCACTCCGTGTCATGGAGAACACCTGGTGGGTGCAGAAGGCACATGAGATCCAAAACCTGGCAGACTGTAACGACACCCAGGGCTTCTACAATGCCATCAAAGCACTGTATGGTCCCAAGAAGCGGGCAATTGCTCCAGTCCGATCAGCTGATGGCTCTGCACTCCTCAAGGACCACCACGAGATCCTTGCCCGTTGGGCAAATCACTTTGAAAATCTTCTCAACCACATCAACCCTGTCAACCCACACATTCTGGACAATCTTCCAGATCTGCCACCAATCACGAGCCTCGACACCCCACCATCTTATTCTGAAACCCAGCAAGCCATTGCGGGCCTAAAGAATAACAAAAGCGCTGGACCTGATGGCATCCCTGCAGAGGTTTTCAAACATGGAGGTTATCTCCTCACGCGCCGACTGCACCTCCTGATTCAAAACATCTGGGAACATGGGACCGTCCCGCAGGATTGGAAGGATGCTCACATTGTTGTTATTTATAAGCAGAAAGGGGACAGAGCAGCATGTGGGAATAGCAGAGGAATCTCTCTCCTCTCCACCGCAGGAAAGATTCTGACCAAAATCATGCTTGGCAGGCTGGTCAAGCACATCTCAGAAGGTGCGCTTCCGGAAACCCAGTGTGGCTTCCGGAAGACTAGATCCACCACTGACATGATCTTTGTTTTAAGACAGCTAATGGAGAAAAGCAGAGAACATCACAAGGACCTCTACATAGCCTTCATCGATCTCAGCAAAGCCTTCGACACTGTCAACCGTGAGCTGCTCTGGATACACCTCTCCAAACTTGGGGTGCCACCCAAGTTTCTCTGCATCCTCCAGCAGCTGCATGACGGGATGCAAGCCAGAGTGCTCATCGGAGAACTCCAGTCAGAGCTCTTCAAGGTGAACATTGGGGTGAAGCAGGGCTGTGTCTTGGCTCCAGTGCTCTTTAACATCCTTCTCTCTGCCATCACGTGCCTCTTCCACCGTGGCATGGGACATGAAGACGGTGTTCATATGGAGTACCGCCTAGATGGAAGCCTCTTCAACATCAGGCGGCTCCAGGCCCGCACAAAAACAAAAATCTGTCAGATCTGTGAGCTGTAGTATGCTGATGACTGCACTGTACTCGCTCACAGCTCAAACTCTATGCAGCATGCCCTGGACACCATTTCCAGTCTGTACCAATCCTTTGGTCTTCAGATCAACATTAAAAAAACTGAGGTCAACTCGCTACCCCAACTTCCACATCCCCCAGCTTTCACATTAATGGCACTCCACTAAACGTAGTGGACCATTTCACCTACCTTGGCTCCACCATGTCCTCAAACTGCTCCCTTGACACTGAAGTCCACACCCGTATCAATAAAGCATCATCATCCTTTGGTCGCCTACGCAGCAGGGTCTTCGAAAACCGAAACCTGAAGATCTGTACTAAGATTGCCGTGTACAATGCAGTGTGTCTCTCCACTCTGCTCTACGGGGCAGAGTCATGGACCCCGTACCGCCGGCACATTACTACCCTAGAGGCCTTCCACATCCGCTGCCTGCAAAAGATCCTTGGCTTGTCCTGGGAAGATCGAGTTCCCCATACAGACATCCTCAACAGCACCAATTCCATCTGCATGGAAGCGGCTGTCGCGAAAAAAACATCTTCGGTGGATCGGACACACCATCCGCATGCCCGACAACCGCCTGCCCCGCCACGTCCTCTATGGCCAACTGAGTGGTGCAAAGCATTCTGCTGGGGGGCAAAAGCGGCGCCTCAAGGACTACACCAGGGACCTCCTAAAGCGAGCCAACATCAACCCCACGCAGCTTGAAACTCTTGCACTCAACAGACCAACCGGGCAGATCACTTGTGCCACTACAGTCTCTCAAATTCACCAAATTAACCAAGTCAGACGAATCGAGAGACGCTTTCAACGACACCAGCGGGCAGCTGGTGCCCCCCTGGTATCCGGCTTCCCTTGCTCCATCTGCGGTCGAGTCTGCGGCTCAAGGATCGGTCTCTATGCCCATGAGAAGTGGCACCAGCGACAGAGTCGCTGACCCCCCCCTCTCCCCACGCCTCCTACCCTTACCCATCCTTCCCTCCCTTGGAGCAAGCGTCATCATCAAACATGATGGACAGCTAAACTGTGTGTGTGTGTGCGTGTGTGTGCGCAGTTAAATGTTGCAGTGACCACAGGCAGAATATTTCACAGGCTTAAAAGCATTTATCAGTGATAAAAAGAACAAACAGACAAGTAACCGCGTGCATTTGTGCACACAAACACACACACACACGCACACACACACACACACACTTTTCCACAGGAATCTCACTGAGCACCCACCACGCCCAGTGTGTGTAAGTGTGTGTGTGCTGAAACAGAGTCAATATTAAATGAAAAATGTGTGTGCATTTAGTACATGACCACACACGTCTATTGCTGCAGTGGGATAAGTGTTGCCAAGATGATGGAGGAGGTGTCAGTTTGTGCAAAAAGTTAATTGTTTTACACAACAATACTTCAGTGAAAGTTTTATGAAAGTTGCCAAAAACAGTACCTGGATGACGGTTCCATACTTGACCACATCCCCATGAACCTTCTTGTTTTCTGTCTCGTTCTGCTTCTGTTCCAAGTTTGATGCATGCTACACCACACACACAGACACACAAAAACACACATATTTCAGGGTGCGACATTAACGGGAGCCTGATGGCCAGGGGTCACCACGTGACTGTGTTGGCCACCTGGAGTTCACTGATGCTGGGCAATAATACAAATGCCATACATAAATGTGATGAGATCAACACGTTCTTGTTTTTTTAAATGTCATTTTCAACATTTTAAGTTGTTTCCACTTTTTGCTCCAGCTGTGCACATTTGATCTGACCCATTGATTGACGCATTGTGCGCTACATATTTGCATGCATTTTGCCAGCTGATTCTACACGCTTCACTTTTTCATCCACAGGTAGGCCTACATGCAGGTATATTATCATAAATTTCAATAAGCATTGTTTTGACTCACATTATCTATATACTGGAGAGTGAATGGCGGCGCGCACAGGTGCAGCGGCTCTTTGCTCTCCAGCTCGGTGCTTAATTTATCTATTTATTTCTTGGTTATTTTTTGTAGTTTAGCACAACCGCTCTTACCTATAGTCGTCAGGAACTTATTGACCTCGGTCTGAGGTGCAATCTGTCCGTTACAGGCGGTTTCCATCACAAATTCAACATCTCGGAAGACATAGCGAGACCACCGGGCTCTCCGTGGATTACCAGCCCGTCCAGGAAGCGGAGAAGGCGGTGCAGAGAGAGGAAGCAAAAGCGAGGCTGCCGGTCGGGCTCAGATGCTAGGCTACAGAAACAACCTCACAGGCCAGCATTACCGAGTCTCTTCCTTTCCAACGCCAGACCCATCACTCACAAAATCGACGAACTGGAATTACAGTTGGCCACAAACAGCTTTGTGCGGAACTGCAGCGTTATTTTTATTACGGAGGCGTGGCTTCACCCGCTGATCCCCGACGCGGCAGTCGAGCTAGCAGGCCGCACGCTTCACCGGCAGGACAGAAACAGCGACTCGGGCAAGAGTAAAGGTGGGGGACTTTGTGTTTACGTGCACAATGAGTGGTGTACCAACAATAGGATCATCGATACGCACTGCTCTCCTGACTTAGAGTTTCTGGCAGTTTTGTGCAGACCTTTTTATCTTCCGAGGGAGTTCACGGTTGTTATAGTGATCGCCGTTTATATCCCACCCAATGCTAACGTTAGCACGGCCCTTAGCTTCTTGCTCGCCAATATAAACAAACTGCAGCTTGCTCACCCGGATGGCGTCTGTATTATCGCAGGCGATTTCAACCAAGCGTGCTTAAAGTCTGTGCTTCCTAAATTCATCCAATATGTGCAGTTTGCCACAAGAGGTGACAATACTTTGGACCATGTTTATTCCAACATTAAACAGGCTTACAAAGCAACTCCCCTGCCCCATCTTGCTGGATCTGACCATCTCTGCCTATCCCTCACACCCACTTACACTCCCCTGCTAAAAAAGACGAAACCACAGACAAAAACAATAAAAACTTGGCCTGAGGGAGCCCTCTCTCAGCTACAGGACTGCTTCTCAAGGACTGAATGGGATTTATTCTGTAACCACAACCTGCAGGAGTACACTGACACCGTACTGTCCTACATCAAAAACTGTGTTGACACTGTCACCGTCAATAAAAGGGTCAGGGTTTTTCCAAACCAGAAACCCTGGATGAACAGTGAAGTCCGTTCTCTCCTAAAAAACCGCAACACCGCCTACAGGTCAGGGGACAGGGCCCTGTACAGCATGGCCAGGTCTAACCCGAGAAGAGGCATCAGGGAGGCCAAAGCGGCTTATAAAAGGAAAATAGAGGACCACTTCGCTGTGAATGACCCCAGGTAGATGTGGCGGGGAATAAATCACATTACAAATTACAAAAGCAGTAACGCGGTGAATGCTAGGACTGATGCCTCGCTGGCAGAGGAACTTAACAACTTCTTTGCCCGCTTTGAAGCAGCCAGAACCCCAGCATTCACTCCACACACACCACCCCCCAGCACTTCCACACTGACACTTCAGGAGCACGAAGTGAGACGTGTGCTCCAGGAAGGCGGCTGGCCCGGACGGCATACCTGGTAAGGTATTAAGGGCATGTGCGGACCAACTGGCTGGAGTTTTCACCAGGATTTTCAACCAGTCTCTGTCACAGGCCATCATCCCATCCTGCCTTAAAGCCTCCACCATCATCCCCGTCCCCAAAAAATCAGCGGCTGACAATATCAATGACTACAGGCCTGTTGCACTTACACCTGTGGTCATGAAATGCTTTGAAAGACTGATCTCACAGCACATCAGAGCCTGCCTGCCTCCCACTCTAGACCCTTACCAGTTTGCCTACAGGGCAAACCGGTCCACCGAGGATGCTATAACCATAGCACTCCACACCGCGCTGAGTCACCTGGAGCACCCGGGAAACTACGTGAGGATGCTCTTCCTGGACTTCAGCTCAGCCTTCAACCATATCATCCCGGAGATCCTGGTCCAAAAACTGACTCACTTGGGCATCTCCACCTCCATCTGCCAGTGGGTTAAAAATTTCCTCACGGACCGCCCACAGTCCGTCAAACTGGGCCCCCACTTCTCCTCCACCGTCACACTCAGCACCGGTTCTCCTCAAGGATGTGTACTGAGCCCCCTGTTGTTCACTCTATACGCATTTGACTGCTCTCCGACCCATCTCTCAAACACCATAATTAAGTTTGCGGATGATACGACTGTGGTCGGACTCATCTCAGGGGGGAATGAGTCTGATTACAGAGACGAGGTCAACCGACTGACAGCGTGGTGCTCAGCAAACAACCTGCCACTGAACACCACAAAAACAAAAGAGATGATACTGGACTTCAGGAAGGGACGAGCAGACCCAGCGCCGCTTTACATTCATGGGGAGGAAAGAGTAAGCTCCACTAGGTTCCTGGGTGTGCAGCTATCTGCGGACCTCTCCTGGACAGCCAACACCACGGCGGTGGTCAAGAAAGTCCAGCAGCGACTCCACTTCCTGAGGGTGCTCAGGAGGAACAACCTGGAGGAGAAGCTGCTGGTGATGTTCTACAGAGCTACCATCGAGAGCATCCTGGTGTACTGCATTACGGTGTGGTACGCGAGGTGCTCAGCAGCAGACAGGAAAGCGCTACAGAGGGTGATAAATCTGGCCCAGAAGGTCACTGGCTGCTCTCTGCCCAGCCTGGAGGACATTGCCAGCTCACGCTACCTCAGCAGAGCTGCCAACATCATCAAGGATGCATCCCACCCCAGCAACCACCTGTTTGTCATGTTACCCTCGGGCCGGCGTTATAGATCACACAAAACCCGGACAAGCAGATTCAGAGACAGTTTTTTTCCTAGAGCCATTACTGCAATAAATAATCACAGAATATAAACAAAGCTACTGCATTTTAAATTGAAACCTAAACTCACGACCTCACTCGTGCAATCATGAGCTATATCTGAGCCGTTTAATTTCATGTGCAATATGAATCCTGTGTGCGACATAAGCTTCAGTCCACACTACCACTACTGCTGTTGTTGTGTGTTGTGTTTTGTATTTATCAAACTGTTATTTTATCCCTTTATTTTTTTTTTTATCTATTTTTTTTAATTTTTTTAATTTTTTTACGAAATGCACGAAGGAGTGGCACCCAAATTTCGTTGTAAGCTTATACAATGACAATAAAGGCGATTCTGATTCTGATTCTGAAGAGTGTGGATACTTTTTCAGGCTGCCATGATCGCCCGTACTTGAGTGCATTTTGGCAATGAGGAGATACACTTCACTATTTCATCCACAGGTGGGCCTACATATATATTGTTTTTTTTCCGCACTATAAGGTGCTTTGGAGTATAAGGTGCACCTTCAATGAATATCCTATTTTAAAACTGCTTTTATATATGAGGCGCACCACATTTTAAGGTGCATAGAATAGAAGCTACAATAGTGGCTGAGTTTGGGTTATACATCCACTCAATGGTGCTATGCTAAAGAGAATAAAATACAATACAACACAGTTTTATTTATATTGCGCTTTCACAACTGCGGCAGTTATAACAAAGAGCTTCCCAAAAAATTTAAAATATGACGTCCAAGAAATCAGAATACTGATCCATATATCAAGCGCACTGGATTATAAGGCGCACTGTTGGTGTTTGAGAAAGTGGAATGCTTTTAGATGCACCTTATAGAGCGGAAAATACGGGAATTATAAATGTTGTTCAGAATTGTTTTCAATCAAAATGTCTATATACTGACTCCAAAATAAAGTGCATGACAGTAATCCAGCCGGGATGTGACGAAGGCATTTATGACTGTTTCAAAGTGCTCTTGAGAAAGGAGAGGCTTGACTTTAGCCAGCTGCCTAAGGTCAAAGAAAAAGCTGGGTTGAATAACGGCACCAATTTGCCAGTCTGATTTGGAATCACTGTCCAGTTTAAGATCCAAGTTCAAGAGTGTTGGCTGAATATAAGGAGCCAGGGGGCCCAAGTCCGCAGGATGGGATGTACAAGGGCCACTGGGACCAAACACCATCACTTATGTTTTCCCTTGATTGAAATTCAATAAATGTAGTGCTATCCAGGTCTTCAATTCCTCCAGAAAAGGCTTTTGAATTCCAGTAAAAACTATCCATCCATCCATCCATCCATCCATTTTCCGAACCGCTCTATCCTCACCAGGGGGGTGCTGGAGCCTCTCCCAGCTGGCTTCGGGCAAAAGGCGGGAGACACCCCGGCTGCCAGCCATTTGCAGGGCACACAGAAACAAACAACCATACGCGCTCACACTCACACGTACGGACAATTTGGAGTGTTCAATCAGCCTGCCACGCATGTTTTTGGAATGTGGGAGGAAACCGGAGAACCCGGAGAAAACCCACGCAAGCACGGGGAGAACATGCAAACTCCACACAGGAAGCCCGGAGCTGGAATTGAACCTCTGCACTGTGAAGTCGACGTGCTAACCACTCGACTACCGGGCCGCCCCCAGTAAAAACTATTAAAACAAAAATACACAACGGGACATCATTGCTCAGCAAACAACTTCCTTTTCTCCCTCCATTACATGTCCTCAAAACAGGAGTATCTTCTCATTATTTTACTTTTAACATGCAGTAGTAAACTTCCCTGCATGGTGGTATTACATTCGAGGGTACAACAATGTGACTGTTCATAAAACTTTTTTGACAATTTGTCCAAGGAACAGATGATTACACATAATTAGTTGTTTCTAAATCCAAAAGTTTACTTCTAAAATGACCTTTTCTGTGACTGAAGTGGTGTGGATGTGAAGCTTACCTGAAGTTTTTGCAGCAGGACCACATCCCCAATCTTGTCTTTCTCATGCTTCGCCTGTTTGGCTTTCCAGAACTGCTTCTGTGCGGAGTAGCGACTCATTGGACACACCTTAAACAGGCAGTCTGAACAGGGAAACAAACGTTAGCACAGATTAGCATACAATCCTCAATGGAGTATGAATGAAGATACATTAAAGTGGGTTAACCTGCTATCAAGAAGACCTTGAACAAGCACTCCAACTGCACTCTAAAGGCACATACAATCCCAATTCCAATGAAGTTGGGATGATTATTCATCAATAAAAACAGAATACAATGATTTGCAAATCATGTTCTATCTGTTCAAAAGTACACACTACAGACGCATGGACGTGCTGACTCTTACAAGGGTGAAAGCTGCATGTGCTGAATAATTTGAAGTTGGAATGGTTTGAACCGAGTAGGTGTCACAAGAATCTGGAGTTTACCTAATGTTTTGGTCAATATGGCCACTTCAAGGGGGAGACAGAGGCACAAGAATGGTAAATGTACCTAACGTTCTGTCCAAGATGGCCGCCCAACTGACAATGCCATTGTCTTTCAACATGCTACACATTGGGGAAGCTTTGGGGTGAGTTTGCAAAGGTGTTCCTTTGTTTTGTAAAAGTTTCTAGGGTGACAGCTACAGACAACAATCTAAGGTCTAAGTAATGTTTCAACCAGTATGATCACATCACTGGGTACACAAACACACACAAACACACAATGAGGAGGAACTGATGGCGTATTCAGAAATACTCAGAACATACTGGTTCACTCTGAATATTCGGAAAACTCAATGTGTTGTTCAATTTGCCGTTCGGTTATCCAGAGTGCACCAAAAACCAAGTGTCTGTGTACACTAGCTGTTCCGACTAGGGCCATGGTGGGACAGTGCTGTCTGCATTCAGAAATGAAAGTGATCGGAGCACACTCCTCGCCAAACACATCCACTCTTAGAATTGTGCATGGATGTCTGAGTAAATTTCCGAACACGCCCTGAAAGATATTTGCATTTCAGGAAGCCCTACCTGATAGAAGTGACATAGGGCTGGAAGAGATGTGTCATGTGACAAGCAGCTGTCAGTAATTACTGTATACTTGTGTGGAAGTGCACACACAATGGTTAACCACACAATGGTTAACTGAGATCAATGGAAGAGAACACCCCTCAAACAAAATGCTCTCACGACATAATGGTTAAAAGATACTGGTTCTACAAAGGGCTCATTAGAATGGTAAGGGTTTGGGGAACCTGGGTGTGTACTAATTTTTCATACTGGATAAAAAAAAAAAAACTAATTAGGCCAGGTTATAAGAATAGTAAATCTAAACAAAATGTCAGGAAAAGGCGACAAAATTAGCATTGTGGTCAGTAAATGCGTTTTGTGACTTCTCTTTGGTTCAAGTCAAATAAAAAGTACTAAATAATGTTTTAGCAAGTAAGTAAGACACTTAATACAAAGAAATGTCCGAATATGATACCAACTGAGGCAATATTGTGGCCACTGTGACGAGTTAATATGAGATATACCACCCTTCGTCTGTGCACTGATTTTCATGGCCTCGTGACTGCATCAGGAGAGGCGATGAATGGAAAACTGCTTTCAATACTCCCCATGGTCATTTCAAATATCTTGTCATGCCCTGGAGTTTTCCAGCACCTTATGAATGGCATGTTTCGAGACATGCTCAACCACTTTATCTTCATTTACTTTGATGGCATTTTGATCTAATTCTGTTCTCTCGAGGAGCATTGTCTACATGTAAAAATGGTCCTTCAAAGGCTCCTGGAGAACAGACTGTTTGCAAAACCGGAAAAAATGGGAGTTTCATAAGATAAGAGAAGATAAGAAAAACCTTTATTGTCTCACAATGGAGAAATTCATAATTTACAGCAGCAAAGTTTGGAAGGAAGAAAGTAGAAAAAGTAGAAGAAACAAGTATTTGCATGCACAAAATAATTTTTGAACAAAAAACAAACTGTACACATTACAGAATGCAATATAAACATACAAAATATAAGATATAAGCGTATATGCAATTGTATATATGCTGCATAAAGTGGTTGTGCTATTTACAATGGGTGAGTGGGGGAGAGTCCAGGTTTTCACGTGTGTTTATCCAACAGTTTTTATTTATTTTATTTCATTCATGTCCCATTTTTGGGTTTTCTGGGCCACATTATTGCCAGGGCTCAACTTGAACCTGACCCTACGAAGATACGGGCGTTTGCTGACTGGCCTACCCCGACTAATCACAAGGAACTCCAAGGGTTTTTGGGCTTTGCCAATTTCTACCGCCGCTTTGTCCGTGACTACAGTAAGGCGGCTGTTCCCTTAACCAGCCTCACCTCCACAAAGCTCCCTTTCTGTTGGACCCCGGAAGCTGATGGGGCATTTACAACACTGATGTTCACCAATGCCCCCATTCTCAAGCACCCTAATTTTTCTCTCCAGTTTGTGGTCGCGGTGGATGATTCGGGATGGGAGCTGTCTTGTCTCAACGTGTTCCCGAAACCCAGAAGTTGCACCCCTGTGCTTTTTTTTTTCTCGCCATCTCAGCCTCGGTGATAGAAATTACGATGTGGGGAATCGTGAGTTGCTGGCAGTGGACCTGGCACTTAGGGAGTGGAGACATCGGATGGAGGGCTATGAGCTCCTTTTTCTCATTTGGACTGACCACAAGAACCTTTCTTATCTACAGTCCTCTCGACGTCTCAACCCCCGTCAGGCCTGTTGGTCTCTGTTTCTCAGCAGGTTCAATTTCACCCTTTCTTACCGCCCTGGTGCCCAAAACAACAAGACAGATGCTCTCTCGCGAATTCACTCGCCCCTCTCCAGTTCCGAGGATCCCAAGCCAATCCTTCCTCCTGCCTGTGTTGTGGGTGCTGTAACCTGGGAAATTGATTGATTCAATTGTTAAGGAGGCCCTGACGGTTGAGCTGGGTCCTGGTAATGGCCCACCCAACAGATTGTTTGTGCCCCCGGGGTCCGCTTCCAAGTTCTCCAAGGGGGCACTCCTCGAAACTAACTTGCCACCATGGCGTTCCTCCGTTATAGTTTCTGGTGGCCGAGCATTGCCCAGGACACCAGGGAATTCGTGGTGGCGTGCTCAAAGTTAGGGCCTCTCATCTCCCCCCTGCTGGCTTGTTGCGTCCACTTCCCATTCCCAGCTGCCCTTGGTCTCACATTGCTGTGGACTTCGTCTCTGGGCTGCCCCCATCTGAAGGCTATACTGTAATTCTGACCATCGTTGGTCGCTTCTCCAAGTCCGCCCACTCCCTTCCTCTTCCCAAGTTGCCTTTGGCTCTGGAAACGGCCAAGCACCTAGTCCGGGGGTTGGCAACACGCGGCTTGCAAGCCGCATGCGGGTCTTTAGCGCCACCTTGTGGCTTCCTAGAGCTTTTTCAAAAATGTTTGAAAATGGAAAAATATATTTTTTTGTTTTAATATTGTAATGCCCTTCAATGTGGTCAAGGATGCACGCAGTCGCTGATGCAGTCTGTTCGCTTTTTAATAAACAAAAAGAGGCAGCAATTCAAACAGGAGCTGCTGCTGGCCATAACTCACGCCCATGCGCTCCACACTCAGACTGACTCCTCAACCTGGCTCGTCCCCTCTCTATGATGTCACCCCCGACTCAACTAACCCAGCCCTAAAATACACAAATAACAACAAACAGATATTACACAATGGTTTCTGTCAGAGGACAAACATGACACAAACATTATCGTTTTCTGATGCTGTAAAAATGTGTCGGAATAAATATTAAATGTCAACATTTCGTCAACGAATATATGCATCATAGCCTGCGAAACATGTTTCTATTAGCAGGGCGGGATGTCAGTCAAAGGGCTATTCTTTAAAAAAAATTTTTTTTTTTTAAAACAGCTCCTTTAAAGTACAATTCACCGAGGGGACTTGCTAAGAATGGGAATCTGGGCGGCCAAGAGAAGCAGTTTTAAACGGTACACGTGACTACGTGATAGTTAGCACGCTGCGAAAGTGCGTCCCGTGTCTCGTTCATTTTAGCGGCCGTTCTGGCTGTTGCTCATTATGGCATGCGTGTGTAAGTGTGTGCATGCGGGAATGGGTCGATCGCGGGAGGTAGGTTGTTCGAAAAGTAGACCTTCCGTCAAAAAAGGTTGGGCGCCCCTCCTCTACAGGATGAACTGCAGGGGAAAAAAACTTTTCAACATGAATAATCGTTGTGTATTTGTAGCCAACTTAGTCATGTTGATAGCAGGCTAATATCGCTCGTATAGATACATACAGCATGTGTTGCCTTCATTATAAGGCTTTTTTTGGGGGGGGGGGCTCCAGACATATTTGGGTTTTTTTAAATTTTGGTCCGATATGGCTCTTTCAACATTTTGGGTTACCGACCCCTGACCTAGTCAATCATGTATTCAGACTTCACGGGATCCCTATTGACATTGTGTCCAATCATGGCCCTAATTTAGCTGCCGCATGTGGAAGAAATTTTGGAAAGCATTGGACGCAACAGCGAGCCTCTCCTCCAGTTCCCATCCACAGTCCAATGGCCAGAATGAGTGGGCCAACTCCTTTTTTAATCTTTGTGAATTGTGAAATTCACAAAGATTAAAATGAATCAGCGAAAATAGAGTTAATCCTGAATATAAATGAACAAAAATGGAGTCTCAACTGAAACTTGAGTGAAGGTGTTGAGACTTCACCCATTAACATGTCTTGAGTAGATAAATTGGCTTTTCCTTTTATCTCCTTCCTCTCTCCTGAAACCATATATATATATCCATCCATCCATCCATTTTCTGAACCGCTTAATCCTCACTAGGGTCGCGGGGGGTTGCGAGCCGCGTGTTGCCAACCCCCGGACTAGGTGCTTGGCCGTTTCCAGAGCCAAAGGCAACTTGGGAAGAGGAAGGGAGTGGGCGGACTTGGAGAAGCGATCAACGATGGTCAGAATTACAGTATAGCCTTCAGATGGGGGCAGCCCAGAGACGAAGTCCACAGCAATGTGAGACCATCCCAGCTGTCTTCGGGCAGTAGGCGGGGGACACCCTGAATTGGTTGCCAGCCAATCGCAGGGCACACAAAGACGAACTACCATCCACGGTCACACTCACACCTAGGGACAATCTAGAGTGCACAATCAGCCTGCCATGCATGTTTTTGGAACGTGGGAGGAAACCGGAGCACCCGGAGAAAACCCACGCAGGCCCGGGGAGAACATGCAAACTCCACACAGGGAGGCCGGAGCTGGATTCGAACCCGGTACCTCTGCACTGTGAAGCCGACGTGCTAACCACTGGACTACCGGGCCGCCATATATATATATATATAATCCTCGTCTCACCCCTCGGGTTGTGTCCGTCCCCCATTCAGCTCAGGCCAGGAAGCTTGAGGGTTCTGCGCAGTATCCTTGCTGTTCCCAGCACTGCGCTTTTCTGGACTGAGATGTCCGATGTTGTTTCCGGGATCTGTTGCAACCACTCATCTAGTTTGGGTCACTGCCCCAAGTGCTCCGATCACCACAGGCACGACTGTCACTTTACCTTCCAGGCTCTCTCCAGCTCCTCTCTGAGCCGTTGGTATTTATCGAGTTTCTCGTGTTCCTTCTTTCTGATGTTTCCATCACTTGTGACCGCTACATCTACTACAACGGCTTTCCTCTGCCCTTTATCTATGATCACGATATCTGGTTGGTTCGCCATTACCATCTTGTCGGTCTGGATCTGGAAGTCCCACAGGATCTTCGCTCGGTCATTCTCCACCACCTTCGGAGGTGTTTCCCATTTTGACCTTGGGGTTTCCAGTCCATACTCCGCACAGATGTTACGGTAGACTATGCCAGCCATCTGGTTATGCCGTTCCATTAAGGCTTTCCCTGCCAGCATCTTACACCCTGCAGTTATGTGTTGGATCGTCTCAGGTGCCTCTTTGCACAACCTACACCTTGGGTCTTGTCTGGTGTGGTATATCTGAGCCTCAGTGGCTCTGGTGCTCAGGGCCTGCTCCTGAGCAGCCAGGATGAGTGCCTCTGTGCTGTCCTTCAGGCCAGCCCTCTCAAGCCACTGATAGGACTTCTTGAGATCAGCCACTTCAGTTATGGTCCGGTGGTATATCCCGTGTAGGGGCTTGTCCTCCCATGATGGTCCCTCTTCCAGCACCTCATCCTCTGTTCCCCATTGTCTGAGACATTCTCTGAGTATGTCATCCGTTGGCGCCTTCTCCTTGATGTATTCTTGGAGCTTGGATGTTTCATCCTGGACAGTGGCTCTCACACTCACTAGGCCTTCTTTCTTTCAGCTTGCGTAGTCTCAGGGTGCTGGATTTGGGATGGAACCCTCCATGCATGGTTAGGAGCTTTCGGGTCTTAACATCCGTGGTCTGAATCTCTTCTTTTGGCCACCTGATTATTCCTGCAGGGTATCTGATCACTGGCAGGGCATAGCTGTTTATTGCCCGGGTCTTATTCTTGCCATTGAGCTGGCTTCTTAGGACTTGCCTCACTCGCTGGAGGTATTTGGCCGTAGCCGCTTTCCTTGTTGCCAGTTCGAGGTTGCCATTGGCTTGTGGTATACCGAGGTACTTGTAGCTGTCCTCAATGTCTGCTATTGTTCCTTCTGGGAGTGAGACTCCTTCAGTGCGGACTACCTTGCCTCTCTTAGTCACCATCCGACTACATTTCTCCAGCCCGAATGACATCCCGATGTCACTACTGTAGATCTTGGTTGTGTGGATCAGGGAGTCTATGTCCCTTTCGCTCTTAGCATACAGCTTTATGTCATCCATGTAGAGGAGGTGACTGATCGTAGCTACATTTCTGAGGCGGTATCCATAGCCTGTCTTGGCGATTACTTGGCTTAGGGGGTTCAGTCCTATGCAGAACAGCAGTGGGGAGAGTGCATCACCTTGGTATATGCCACATTTGATGGGCACTTGGGTAAGTGGCTTGCCATTGGCTTCAAGTGTGGTTTTCCACATCCTCATCGAGTTATTTGTCATGTCCTTGTTTATGATGATACTAATGCAGCGTGTTATACCGGAGTCAAATTCCTTGTGTGTTCTACATACTTGGCCAATAAAGATGATTCTGATTCTGAGTTCGCAACGAAAGCTCTTAGGGTCCTGTTCACCTTATACAACTCCAAGCATTCAGTGATCCATGTATGTGGCATCGAGTCATAGGCTTCGCTCATGTGTCCACTTATCTTAGCTGCAACGATGCCTGACATGGTATTCCATGTTGTGGAGAGACAGGTTATTGGCCGATAGTTTGATGGGACTGCACCCTTTGAGGGATCCTTCATGACCAGGATCGTTCGCCGTTCGGTTAGCCATCCTGGGTGAGTCCCATCCCTCAGCAACTGGTTCATTTGTGCTGCTAGGCGCTCATGGAGCGCTGTGAGTTTCTTGAGCCAGTAGGTGTGGACCATGTCCTGGTGCTGTCCAGTTTTTCATATCTGAGACTCTTTCCTGTATGTCTGCCAATGTTATGGTAACTGGGTTCTGTTCAGGGAGGTTGCTGTGCTCCTCTCTCAGGGTCACCAGCCATTGTGCACTGCTGTTATGTGCAACCTCGTTCTCCCATATGCTTTTCAGTTTCCAGTTTTGGTGGGTCAGCTCTGCTGTTAGGACTCTGCCACTGAGCGTACACTTTCGCAGGTTGTGTTGCGAACAGCCTGTTTATTCGTCTGACCTCATTCTCTTTCGTGTACCGCTTTAGGCGACTGGACAAGGCTTGGAGCCTTTGTTTGGCAGTTTTGAGTGCTCCAGGTATGGTCATCTGGATGTACCTCTCGGGTATCGGCCTTTTCATCACACCTCTCTGGGCCTCCGTCAATTGACTCACATCTTTCCGAGCCGCCTTGATCTTAGCCTCCAACCGTCTTTTCCATGGTGGGTAACGTATCTCATGGCTTCCATGGTTGGGATGCTGAAGCGTATATCAGCTCATTGGTTTCCGTGATCGTTATGGTAGGGATCGCCCTCAGTGCTGCATTCACACTTTCCATGAGACTTTCAGGTGGTACTTCACATAGCCGTTGTAATCGGTTTCTAGGTTGTCCAGCTTTCATTCTCGCCATGATCTTAGCTTTCAGGTCTGTTGCTGCCTCGCTCAGCATTTCATTCATTGGGACTGGCCTCCCAATCTCATCATTTGCATTCATTGGGGCTAGCCTCCCAATCTCTGGTATGATCTCCTCCTCTGATCTGTCAGCCTGGGGCCCTTCACCATGGAACCTGCGTTGTATCTCATCAATCTCAAGTTGTGACAGCAGTTGTTGTTTTCGTGGTCAATCATGACTGTGGGTTTCGAAGTAACCATTTAGCCCACATTCTCTGCATGTAACCCCTCTGACTAGGGTTGCTTGAGTAGTAGCATTCCAACAGAACCATGTCATCGCATCTCGCCCATCTCCGCTTTGTTTCAGTAGCCCATTTTTCATCAAGGTGCTCTGGTTCCCCAGCACCTGATGCAGACCTTGTTTGGCCGGGCGACGTCTGAGTAATTCGTCATGTAATTCGTTTTATTGTCTCTCATCATGCCCTGCGATTGGCTGGCAACCAATTCAGGGTGTCCCCCGCCTACTGCCCGAAGACGGCTGGGATAGGCTCCGGCACCCCCCGCGACCCTAGTGAGGATAAAGCGGTTCGGAAAATGGATGGATGGATGGATATATATATATATATATATATATATATATATATATATACAGTGATCATTTTACAGTTTACTACCAGCGAGTCCCAGGGACTCGCTGATCAGAAGAGTACGAGTCCCATTATGCATTTCGAGAGTCCCAAATTTTGAATTCTGAAAAGGTCTACTTATTCAATTCATATCATATGATAATAACACAAACAACAACATATACATACAATTATAAATAAATGCTGCAAAAATTTTAATTATTCAGTCGCACGCCCGAGGATTTCGGAAATTCACGGGAACCACTTTTCGGTTCCGTCGGATTACCCAATGGGAAACCACGGTAACTAATTTTGGGTTCCGTAAACGTTCATCATGGGAACCCATTTTCCTATTTTGACTGATATTCATAATCAAGAATTCTGAAACTCAAAAGTATAATGTTTCAAGGGTAAATGTTTGAAAACTATGCATTAACAATGAACATTCCATCAGTAGCTGTGTACTCCAGGTGTATTAAAAAAAATAAATGGATCAAATTATGGTGTACCGATATGGCATCATGAATACAGCATACCACAAAATCTGAGTATTTTTTCCAGTCTCACACTGCAAAGATTAATTTACTGGTAATCACTAATACAGTTAAGTATTGATGTAGCTTGACATCCTCTTCCCAAGACGATGCATGTGAAATCTACTATCAATTTGAATCTAACACACGTCATCATTAGTTCTACCAACAGTGAACATTAGCATGACTACACCTTGTGACGAATTTTTTAATCCTAAAGTTGCCATGCTACAACCAGTAAATTATAGAATAACCAATACTGTTTCATAATATTTTTCATAGCGATTAGCCTATAGATCTAATAACCAACTTGCCACGGAATCGTGCCCCCTCCCCCCCCCATTGTATCTTGTGTTCTGTGCATACGTCACAGGTGAGTTAAGTGATACACCTTTCAGATGATTCATACGAAAAATCAGACTGGCATTCCCATTTCTTAAATTAAATATCGTAATTAGTAGACCTTTGTGAGTGTTTTTCGCCGCCATCTCAAACTTTCATCTGTGCGATTCCGCAGTTCGAGGATGAAAATAGCAACTCTCGTGCGCACGTAACGTTATTTGTTCCGTCCCCCCTGCCCCAACACTGAAAACAAAATGAAACGAAAATAAATTAGAAGAAACACACTCACACACCACACCACAAACACACCACTTACATCCATCCATCCATTTTCCGAACCGCTTTATCCTCACTAGGGTCGCGGGGGGTGCCGGAGCCTATCCCAGCTGTCTTCGGGCAGTAGGCGGGGGACACCCTGAATTGGTTGCCAGCCAATCGCAGGGCACACAGAGACGAACAACCATCCACGCTCATACTCACTCCTAGGGACAATTTAGAGTGCACAATCAGCCTGCCATGCATGTTTTTGGAATGTGGGAGGAAACCGGAGCACCCGGAGAAAACCCACGCAGGCCCGGGGAGAACATGCAAACTCCACACAGGGAGGCCGGAGCTGGATTTGAACCCGGTACCTCAGCACTGTGAAGCCGACGTGCTAACCACTGGACTACCGGGCCGCCTACACCACTTACAGGCACAGTGAAATCGCGTTGATCATACAGGAGAGATTCGATCGCGTACAGTCAACTCGTGTGCGGTGACTTTTATGGTTAAACGATTTTTCGGTACCGTCAAAGTGACGCCACGGAAACGACACGCTACCGGTAACGATTGTTCCCGTGAAATCCTCAGGCATGTCGTAGTTTTTTTTTTTTGTTGTTTTTTTTGTTTTGACTGAGAAATTTCCTTGCGTCCCAAAAACGCACATCATTTGAAACTGTGCGTCCAGCGGGAAAATTGTGCGTCTAGGACGCGGGACGCAGAGGTAACGAGATGGCTGTATATATAGATATATGTCTATATATATATATATATATATATATATATATTTATCTCAGAGATCTCCGATCTCTGTTATCGAAGTCACCGATGTGGTTAAAATGTTTCTCGGTGGCAAGCCCCCAGGGGTGGATGAGATCCGCCCTGGGTTCCTCAAGGCTCTGGATGTTGTGGGGTCCTGGTTGACACGCCTCTGCAACATCGCGTGGTCAGCGAGGAGAGTGCCTCTGGATTGGCAGACCGGGGTGGTGGTCCCTCTTTTTAAAAAAGGGGGTCCGGAGGGTGTGTTACAACTACAGAGCGATCACACTCCTCAGCCTCCCTGGTAAGGTCTATTCAGGGGTGCTGGAGAGGAGGGTCCGTCAGGAAGTTGAGCCTCAGATTGAGGAGGAGCAGAGTGGTTTTCGTCCCGGCCGTGGAACAGTGGACCAGCTCTACACCCTTAGCAGGGTCCTTGAGGGTACGTGGGAATTCGCCCAATCAGTCTCCATGCGTTTTGTGGACTTGGAGAAGGCGTTTGACCGTGTCCCTCAGGGAGTTCTGTGGGGGGTGCTTCGTGGGTATGGCGTACCGAACCCCCTGATACGGGCTGTTCGGTCACTATACCACCGATGTCAGAGTTTGGTTCGCATTGCCGGCAGTAAGTCGGAATCGTTTCCAGTGAGGGTCGGACTCCGCCAAGGCAGCCCTTTGTTGCCGATTCTGTTCATAACCTTTATGGACAGAATTTCTAGGCGCAGTCGAAGTGTTGAGGGGGTCCGTTTTGGTGGCCTCAGTACATCTCTGCTTTTTGCAGATGATGTGGTACTGTTAGCTCCTTCAAGCAGGGCTCGCCAACTCTCACTGGAGCGTTTCACAGCCAAGTGTGAAGCGGTTGGGATGAAAATCAGCACCTCCAAATCTGAAACATGGAGGGAGTTTAGCCTCCTGACCGCCTGGTGGAATAAACTGTTCTTGAGCCTGCTGGTTTTAGCAGAGAGACATTGCAGTCTCCTCCCCGACGGTAGCAGGTCGAAGCGGCTGTGACACGGATGGGTGGGGTCACCTGCGATATGGGTGGCTTGGCGGGTCAGACGAGAGTTGTAAGTGTCCGCGAGTGAAGGAAGAGAGTCACCAATGATCTTCTCAGCCGCTCTCACAATGCGCTGCAGACTCTTTCTGCAGGACACGGTGCAAGCGCCGTACACACGGTGATGCAGCTGGTCAAGATGCTCTCAATTGTGCCTCTATAGAGAGTTTGCATCATGAGGGGCGGGGTTCTTGCTCTCCTCAGTTTGCGGAGGAAGTAGCTGGTGGGCTTTTTTGGCCAGTGAGGTAGTATTTAGGCTCCAGGTCAGGTCTTCAGAGATGTGAACACCAAGGAACTTGGTGCTACTCACCCTCTCCACTGCGGCACCGTCGATGGTCAGTGGAGCATGCTAACACAAGCATTGCTCTGCACTTGCATGAGACAAAAATGCCCCCCAAAATCAAATGGTTTAAATTTTGAGTTAAGTGGGATGTGATTCTTTGTCCTTGATGGATTTTGACATAAGAATGTCACAGATGTTTTACTAAGAGCTGGAAACTCTTCAAATGTGAAAAACAAACAATCTTGTTCTCTTTAATTGGCTGTTTTCAGTGGAATCGACCAAGTCCGCCATACCGAACATGAGTTCCACCAAATATGGACGTCCTTACAGCGAGGAGAAAGTCAGCTTGCTGACATGGTCAGCCACACATTTGCCTGCTGAAGGCCCATTTGCATCAAATCTTGAGCCATAGACTCACTTCCACATGACACTCTGTGGTCAGGCTGTGTTTATAAACTCATCATTTTACTTTGCGCGCACACACACACACACACACACACACACACACACACACACACCTGCTCACTTGCATCTGTCGTTCACTCTGATCTAGTTGTTAACTAGTTCAACTGCAGCACATATCATGAGTATCTGTATTTGTACTGAATGTGTGTCTTGAGATTTTGTGTGTGAGTTTGTGTGTGATTGTGCATAGGGCTACGTTCAGACTGTTTTAGATATAATTAATATTTAGAGGGACATGTGACATGAATAAAAGTCCTTGTCATTCTGAAATTCTGAATAAAGTCAGTGTTGTCAAAACCAGTGACATTGCTATCTCACCACTGCCAACTACAACTCATCAACCACGCACTTTGTGAACCAATGTCGAAGCCATGGCTCCACAGAGGCCAAAGCTAAAATGCTCACTCTCTTCTTTCTCAAGATTCTTTTTAGAAGTAGTTGATTGTAATTTTGCTGACTTTGACTGTAAATGAACACTGTGACACAAACGTAAATTGCTGCATCCACATCCATATTTACTTCTGTAAAAAAAATGTATCATGTCTGTCTTTGTTTTCATTCCAGCTTCAGTTGTAGTGAAAGTCGTTCACCTCCAGCAGGCGCACCTGTTCCTTAATCCCAATCAAATCCTTGCCCAGTTTTTAATTGGCTACTCTGTGTGAGATTATTGACCTTTCTTTCTGTTTCCGCTCCAGTGTCATTTTCAAGACCTTTCGATCTTGTTCAGTCATTTTGCTCTCTTTGTTCCTCATTTTGTAGGAATTGGTATCATTTATTCTGTTTGATCTTCTTGTTTTACGTGTAAATTGGACTCTTGTCGTTTTACTTTTATTCTTGGTGTTTACTCTGCATTTAGCAAGCGCTTTTTGTTTATGCCTTGATTTTCCTGGCTCCTTCTGACCAGCGATTTCTGTCTGTACTTTGTCAATGCGTTTTTCTAGAAATAAATATTATGTTAACACAGTTTGTCAGTGCCTGCATTTCTGGGATCCGAAAACATTCAACATTCAAACCTAACAATATTACATTGTGAGTGATCTTGTTACTTCTTCTGTAAATGTGGGTCACTTTGGTGACCCATTTGATTCACTCACCAGATACACTGAGGTTGCAATTCATATGAAATGTGAATGATTACACATTAAAATAGTGTTTCACCCAATTGAGCATTATGACTTGCAGTCTAAATGTAGTGTGCGTATGTGTGTGTGTGTGTGTGTGTCTGTGTCTGTGTCTGTGTGTGTGTGTGTGTGTGTGTGTAAACACACGCGTAAACCCATGCACACAGATACAAAAATCAAAAACCCATCTGACCTCTGAACTTCTTGGGGGGGGTTTCCAGATCTCCGGCAGCTGGTTCCACCACACAGCGATCATCCACCAAGCTACACGCACACACACACACACAAAAGAACTTTTAGCTTTCCAACCGCTATCATTCATGACATCTGGCAAAAGACACTGCAAGAAAGTTTGCTAAAAGACAAAGTGTATCCCAGTACAGAGAGCACAGTTACCTTCGTCTGTCTACTGAATAAGAGAATGCTTGTGCAGTGTGTCCATTCATTAATGGTGAAAGATTATGATCACAATTTAATTCAACACGAGAGTGAGGAAAAAGCAATTAAGACAGGGGTGTCAAACTCATTTCACATTGTGGGCCACATACGGCCTCGGTAGATGTAAAGTGGGCCGGACCATTAAAATTATACCATACTCTGCTATAAATAACCAAAATAATATGGCTTTCCTTTGTTTTGGTCTAAAGAAGCACAAGAACATTAGGAAAATGTTGAAATTTAATGAACAGATCTGATCGGTTCCGGCCCGCGGGCACCTCTGAATTAAGATAATGGATGGATGGACATGGAGAAAACCTCCGGTTGTTGAGTGACATTGGTTTTAGTAATGTTTACTGACTATTTATGCATCAATTATTCATGCAAAACTCTTGTGTGAATATGCTTCATTTTTTAAATTCTCCTAAATTTTAATATTGCCCATCCCTAATTTCATTGGCCTCGAGGTTACAATGATAAAATGCTAGAACAGAGCACACACACAAAACAAAACAAACATACACAAACTACACACACACTCACACACACACACACACACGCACACACGCAAACACTGATGTTAAGCAGGAACAGGATGTGGTCATGAGTTAAACTGTCCAAGAGAGATTTCCATTGTGTGTGTGTGTGTGTGTGTGTGTGCTTGCGACTTGTGCCAGTGAATGACGGTTGACTCTACAAAGCAAACAAAATGTATTTAAAAAGTAAAATTATCAACAATATTCTGGAAGTTTGTTGACTCATGTGGTCTAAGTAACCTGTCTCACAGGTTTGACTGGTTCACACCTGTGGACGACACACGCTGGAAGCTAACGCACTACGAAATGTGTATTATGAGCTAACAAGTTGTTGTTTTTTTTTTTTACAAAACCAATTCCAAGGAAGTCTGGGATGTTGGGTTAGACATAAATAAAAAGCAAATCATGTTCAACGTAAATTAATTGAATACGGTATGAAGACCAGATATTGAATTTTCAAACTGATAAACTTTATTGTTTTTCGCAAATAATCATGACCTTTTAGAACAGGGGTGTCAAACTCATTTCTCATTGTGGACCACATACGGCCTCGGTAGATGTCAAGTGGGCCGGACCATTAAAAATTATACCATACTCTGCGATAAATAACCAAAATAATATGTCTTTCCTTTGTTTTGGTCTAAAGAAGCACAAGAACACTAGGAAAATGTTGAAATTTAAGGAACATATCTTTTACAAAATATTTCATGAAGCACCTAAGATTTCCTTAGACAAATGTGCAATTTACTTTTATCATTCACATATATGCATTGGGGCGGCCCGGTAGTCCAGTGGTTGGCACGTCGACTTCACAGTGCAGAGGTTCGATTCCAGCTCCGGCCTCCCTGTGTGGAGTTTGCATGTTCTCCCCGGGCCTGCGTGGGTTTTCTCCGGGTACTCCGGTTTCCTCCCACATTCCAAAAACATGCATGGCAGGCTGATTGAACACTCAAAATTGTCCCTAGGTGTGAGTGTGTGCGTGCATGGTTGTTTGTCTCTGTGTGCCCTGCGATTGGCTGGCAACCGATTCGGGGTGTCCCCCGCCTAATGCCCGAAGATGGCTGTGATAGTCTCCAGCACCCCCCGCGACCCTAGTGAGGATGAAGCGGTTCGGAAGATGAATGAATATATGCATTTCAACTGATTGTACAAAGGCACAAAACCTTAACAAGTAATTGGTATTGAAAAATATAATATAGTAATGCACTTTCAAGATTAAACGCGATTTATAAAGAAAGGAATTTTTAAACCATTTACACGAGCATATAAAATCTAAATGTAATCCCTGCCTACACTTTACAAACTAAGGAGAATGCTATTAAATGTGTAAAGAATAAAATATTCACATGTCCTTGATAGCGTCTGCTGTGTTGGGTCCGTCTCAGTGACAGACTGAGGCTGCTGTTGTCTTCTACTCTGATCATAAAAATGTTGTCTTTTCCTCTGATCAAAACAGTGTGTCCCCCTAGCGGATATTCCATAAATTGCACCTTATAAAATTTTTAATTATGTGTCTTTTATGCATGTTTTCACTTTTAAATTATCCTGCGGACCTGATCAAACCTCCTTGTGGGCCGGTTCCGGCCCGCGGGCCGTATGTTTGACACCACTGTTTTAGAAATTTATGGCTGTAACATGTTCCAATAAAGCTGATACAGGTGGCAAAAAAGTTCAGGAATGCTCAACGATCATGTTTGGCACATTCCACAGGTGAACAGGCGAACTGGGAAGAGGATGGTGCCATAAGTGGGCGAGGTTCACATAATTGTTTACAATTACTTGGGAAAATATTCTAACAGTTTAATTCTCACCTCAATTGTATTTATACAGCACTTTAATACGCTGTATACAAAGTGCGGTATATGGAGCAAATATCATATGTACAACAATAAACATCCATCTATCCATTTCTGAACCGCTTTATCTTCAAAGGGTCGCGGGCATGCTAGAGCCTATCCCAGCTGTCTTCAGGCAGAAGGCGGGGGAAACACCCTGAACCGGTCGCCAGCCAATCGCAGGACACACAGAGACGAACAACCATCCGCACTCACACTCACACCTTGGGACAATCTTGAGTGTTCAATCAGCCTGCCATGCGTGTTTTTGGAATGTGGGAGGAAACCAGAGTACCTGGATAACCCAGAGAAAACCCACACAAACTCGACACAGGAAGTCCGGAGCCGGGATCGAACCCACAACCTCTACACTGTGAGTTCAATGCACTAACCGCTGGATCACTAGGCCGCCATACAACAATAAACAATAAAACAAAGAAATAATAAAAAGGTCAGCAGAAAGCACAAAAAGAGTAAAACTAAAAGTCAAGTCTGAGTCATGCTGAGTCAAAAGCCAAAGAATACAAATGAGTTTTGAGATAAGTTTTAAAGATGGTCAGAGAGGGGGCTTGCCGAATGTTCAGTGGGAGGTCATTCCAAAGAGAGTGAGGGCTCGATCTCCTCTGAGCCACTGCTTAGTTCTTGGTACCTCTAATAATGTCTGGTCTGCAGACCTTGGACACCGGGCAGGTGCGTAGGAGTGGAAGAGTTCAGAGAGGTAAGGTTGACACAATTTAAATAAGTTTTACATGCATCTGATCGTTCTGTTTGCATTTCCTTGAGTGTAGCGCCATCTACTGGAGGCATTGTAGATTGTGCCTTATAATGGGATGCGCCCAACGTACGTAAAAAAATTACAAAATAGGCCATTCATTAAAGGTGTGCCTCATAATCCAGTGCACCTTTTCGTGCGGAAAATACGGTATTTCTTTCCTCTCTTTTGGTCCCCCTTCACAGGATCCATCCATTATTCCATCCATTTTCCACCGCTTATCCAGGGTCGGGTCGCGGGGGCAGCAGCTTTAGGAGGGAAGCCCAGACTTCCCTCTCCCCAGCCACTTCTTCGAGCTCTTCCTGGCGGATCCCGAGGTGTTCCCAGGCCAGCTGGGTGACATAGTCTCTCCAGCGTGTCCTGGGTCGTCCACGGGGTCTCCTGCCAGTGGGACATGCCCGGAACACCTCACCAGGGAGGCGTCCAGGAGGCATCCTAATTAGATGCCCAAGCCACCTCATCTGGCTCCTCTCAATGTGGAGGAGAAGCGGCTCTACTCTGAGCCCCTCCCGGATGACCGAGCTTCTCACCTTATCTCTAAGGGAGAGCCTGGACATCCTGCGGAGAAAACTCATTTCGGCCGCTTGTAGCCGGAATCTCATTCTTTCGATCACAACCCATAGCTCGTGACCATAGATGAGGGTTGAAACGTAGATCGACCGGTAAATTGAGAGCTTCGCCCTTTGGCTCAGCTCCTTCTTTACCACGACAGACCGATACAACGTCCGCATCACAGCAGACGCTGCACTGATCCGCCTGTCGATCTCTCGCTCCCTCCTGCCCTCACTCGTGAACAAGACCCCAACATACTGGGGAGCCCGTAGAAGGCACTCCACCCTTTTCCGACTGAGGACCATGGTTTCAGATTTGGAGGTGCTGATCTTCATCCCAACTGCTTCACACTCCAGTGAGAGTTGGAGAGCCCTGCTTGAAGCAAAAATCAGAGATGCAATACCACCAAAACGAACCCCCTCAACGCTTCGGCTGTGCCTAGAAATTCTGGCCAAAAAGGTGATGAACAGAATCGGCGATAAAGGGCAGCCTTGGCGGAGTCCAACCCTCACTGGAAACGATTCCGACTTATTGCCGGCAATGCGAACCAAACTCTGACATCGGCAGTATAGGGACCGAACAGCCCGTATCAGGGGGCTCTGTACCCCATACTCCTGAAGCACCCCCCACAGAACTCCCCAAGGGACACGGTCAAACACCTTCTCCAAGTCCACAAAACACATGTAGACTGGTTGGGTGAGTTCCCACATACCCTCGAGGACTCTGCTAAGGGTGTAGAGCTGATCCACAGTTCCACGGCCGGGATGAAAATCACACTGCTCCTCCTCAATCTGAGACTTGACTTCCTGACGGACCCTCCTCTCCAGGACCCCTGAATAGACCTTACCAGGGAGGCTGAGGAGTGTGATCCCTCTGTAGTTGGAACACACCCTCCGGTCCCCCTTTTTAAAAAGAGGGACAACCACCCCGGTCTGCCAATCCAGAGGCACTCTCCCTGATGACCACGCGATACTGCAGAGGCCAGGATAGCCCCACAGCATCCAGAGCCTTGAGGAACTCCGTGCGGATCTCATCCACCCCTGGGGCCTTGCCCCCGAGGAGCTTTTTAACCACGTCAGTGACTTCAACCACAGAGATAGGAGAGCCCACCTTAGGGTCCTCAGACTCTGCTTCCTCCAAGGAAGGCGTGTTGGTGGATTTGAGGAGGTTTTCGAAGTACTCTGCCCACCGGTTCACAACGTCCCGAGTCGAAGTCAGCAGCGCCACCATCCCCACTGTACACAGTGTTAGTGGTGTACTGCTTCCCCCTCCTGAGACGTCGGATGGTGGACCAGAATTTCCTCGAAGCCGTCCGGAAGTCGGCTTCCATGGCCTCATCAAACTCTTCCCACGCCCGGGTTTTTGCCTCGGCGACCACCGAAGCTGCGTTCCCCTTAGCCAGTCGATACGCGTCAGCTGCCACTGGGGTCCCACAGGCCATAAAGGCCCGATAGGACTCCTTCAGCTTGACGCCATCCCTTACTGCTGGTGTCCACCAGCGAGTACGAGGGTTGCCGCCACGACAGGCACCAACCACCTTACGGCCACAACTCAGATTGGCCGCCTCAACAATAGAGGCGCAGAACATGGTCCATTCGGACTAAATGTCCCCAGCATCCCCCGGGACATGGGAAAAGCTCTGCCGGAGGTGGGAGTTGAAACTCTTTCTGACAGGGGATTCCGCCAGACGCTCCCAACAAACCCTCACAATACGTTTGGGTCTGCCAGGACGGACCGGCATCTTCCCCCACCATCGGAGCCTGCTCACCACCAGGTGGTGATCAGTCTCTCTTCACCCAAGTGTCCAAAACATGCGGCCGCAAATCCGATGATACAACCACAAAGTCAATCATCGAACTGCGGCCTTGGGTGTCCTGGTGCAAAGTGCACATATGGACACCCTTATGTTTGAACAAGGTGTTCATTATGGACAATCCGTGACGAGCACAGAAGTCCAATAACAAAACACCACTCGAGTTCTGATCGGGGGGGCCGTTCCTCCCTATCACGCCCTTCCAGGTCTCACTGTCATTGCCCACGTGAGCAGTGAAGTCCCCCAGCAGAACAAGGGAGTCCCCAGCAGGAATACTCTCCAACACACACTCCAAGGACTCCAAAAAGGGTGGGTACGCTGAGCTGCTGTTTGGTGCATATGCACAAACAACGGTCAAGAGCCGTCCCCGCACCCAAAGGCGGAGGGAGGCAACCCTCTCATCTACCGGTGTCAACCCCAATGTACAGGCACTGAGCCGGGGGGCAATGAGTATGCCCACACCTGCTCTGCGCCTCTCACCGTGAGCAACTCCAGAGTGGAAGAGAGTCCAACCCCTCTCGAGAGAACTGGTACCAGAACCCAGGCTGTGTGTGGAGGCAAGTTCGACTATATCCAGCCGGAACTTCTCTACCTCGCACACCAGCTTGGGCTCCTTCCCTGCAAGAGAGGTGACATTCCACGTCCCTAGAGCTAGCTTCTGCAGCCGAGGATCGGACCGCCAGGGTCCCCGCCTTTGGCTGCTGCCCAGCTCACATAGCCTTTGGCCCCTCCCATGGGTGGTGAGCCCATGCGAAGGGGGGCCCACGTTGCCTCTTCGGCCACCAGGCGCTCGCCAACGAGCCCCACCTCCAGGCCTCGCTCCAGAGGGGGGCCCCGGTGACCCGCGTCCGGGCAAGAGAAACTTAGATCCATTAATTTTAATCGTCATAAGGGGTCTTTGAGCCGTGCTTTGTCTGGTCCCTCACCTAGAACCTGTGGCTTTTTTTTTGCATGGTTTTCCCACTTAAATATGTAAGCTCATCGAGTAAATGTACATATTCAGACAAAGATAACCCAAGTAAACATAAAAAGCAGTTTTTAAATGGTGATTTTATTTATTTTTAAAACAATATTCAAAGGCACCCGTCACTGTGTGAAAAAGTGAATGCCCCCTAAACCTCATCACTTGTTGGACCTCCATCAGCAGCAACAACTGTAATCAAGTGTTTTCTATAACTGGCAATGAGTCGATGACCTGCGGAGGAGACATTTCGACCCACTCTTCCTTGCAGAAGTGTTTTATATCATCAACACTGAAGGGTTTTCGAGCATGAACTGTCTTTTTAAGGACATGCCACAGCGGATTAAAGACCAGACTTGGGCCAGGCCACTCTGAAAAAAAGTGTTTGTTTTTTTTTTAAAGCCATCCTACGTTGACTTTGGTGTGTCTTGGATGGTTGTCCTACAGAACCCAAGTGTGCTTCAGCTTGACATCATACCAGCTGTCTAACATAGTGTTGGTACCATGTTTGACTGTTAGTGTTATGTTCTTTTTTTCTGAAATTCTGTGTTACATTTCTGCCATGTGTAATGATGCAAAGCCCTTCCAAAAAGTTTGCACACAACAATCCACAGAATATCCTCCTCATATTTTTTAATCAATCAGATCTGTGTTTGTTGTTGGTGTTTTGTTTTGTTTTTTTCCAAAATTAAGCCCTTCTATTCCTTTTGGTCAGTAGCGCCCCCGCCCACACATCCCCGTCTGTCCCCCAAAAGGTCCTGTATCATGTTATTTAAGCTTGTCACAGTGAACTATAGGCTTAAAACTATAGGCATAAATATGATTCCATATTAACCTTTTCCACAATGGGGATCTAACTTCTCATGAAGTCAGACTTATTTAGGTGGCTATTTTTAGAAGTACTGTAACACGCCCGAATCACGAAAACCCACACTCTCACAAATGGCTGCCGTGCCCGTAAGGATGTGGACTTGGACAGACGAGTGGCAAAATGGCATGGATAACATGAGGCCTGTGGGGGTTGTGATGCTGGACTTCAATGCAGCATTTGTTGGAACTCATCACATGCTTCTGTTTGATATACTTGTTATGTTAATGTTATGGTTTTGGCTCAAGGGTTTTGTCATGGCTGAACATTTATCTCAGAGAAAACAAAGGGTGTTTTTTGATGGAAGTTCCTCCAATAGGACAGTATTGATGTGTGGGGTACCTTAGGGGAGTGTGTTCGGTCCTCTTTTGTTTCCTATTTTTACAAATGGCTTCCCATTATCATTAAATGAACCAAGTTTCGTTGTGTATGCTGACGATTGGACTCGTGCTAGAGCCTATCCCGGGTGTCTTTGGGCAGTTGGCGGGGTACAAACTGAATATGTTGCCAGTCAATCGCAGGGCACACATAGACAAACACGCTCACACTCACACCTAGGGACAATGTAGAGTGTCCCATTAACCTGCCATGCATGTTTTTGGAACGTGAGAGGAAACCGGAGTACGCGGAGAAAGCCCACGCAGGCACGGGCAGAATATGCAAACTCCACATTGGAAGCCCGGCTTGTCTGGGCTCAAGCTCATCTCGGACGGACTAATTTTCTGTGGTCTGACGAGCTCACATTTGAAATGTTTTTGGAAACTGTGCACATTGTGTCCTCCCAGCCAAAGAGGAAAAGAACCATCCAGATTGTTATGCTATTAATGCTGAAAGGTACATATACTGTATGTTTTGGAGAAACATATGCTGCCATGCAAGCGTCTTTTCCATGGACTCCCATGCTTATTTCAGCAAGACAATGCCAAACCACATTCTGCACATGTTACAACAGTGTGGCTTCGTAATAAAACAATGCAGGTCGTAGACTAGTCTGCATGCAGTTCAGACCTGTCTCCCACTGAAAATGTGTGGTGCATTATGAAGCATTAAATATGACAAAAAAGACTGTTGAACAGCTGAAGCTGTACATCAAGCAATGATGGTAAAGAATTCCCCAAACAATTCTTCAACAATTACTGTCCTCAATTCCCAAACGTTTGTTAAAACAATTAATTTTTATCAATTTGAACATTAAATATCTTGTCTGTGTAGTGCATTCAATGAAATATAGGTTGAACAAGATAGATAGATAGATAGATAGATAGATAGATAGATAGATAGATTAAAAAGTGATTAAAAATTGTGTGATTAATTCATTAAGGTCTGTAATTAATTAAGATAATTAATCTATATTTTAATCTAGTCTACAAATGACTGACAAAACCCCTATTTTCATTTTTAAATCGTTACATTATTGAGGCAGATCAAAAGGTAAAAGAAAAAGTGGCATTATAAAGTATTTTATTGTTTTTCAGCAGACTTGGACAGATGCAGTTCTAGCCATTTACTTTCTGCTGTATTTGAGACTAGTCCTACCTGCAAACTTTAGTTTCAACGACGAGGGAGAATGTCACTGTTTTAGTTGTTTTGGTCAATATCCAAAGAATTACAAAATAAAAATAAAATAGAACATCAGGTCCTTAAAAATTTGCTGAGCAATACAAGTACTCAACACTGAACTTGCTTCAGACAATAAACAATAAATAAAAGAGACCCTTAAATCACAGTGCTGTAAGTTAGCACTTCAGAAATAACACTTCATCATGACAAACTAAAAGCGCTGAAAAAAACCCATAAATCACTTCTAGTAGTCTACAGAGGACACATCAACTATGGCTCATACGTGGGGTGTTCTTGAGTTTAGTTTGCTATGTATGGCTTGCTCGCTATAATGCTAACGCTTTCTGTGCTAACATTAGCTGTGGCTGCACTCGCGACTAGGTGCGTTGCATTGATGTGGCAAGCTAAATCTGAGCTGCTTCGGTGGTACGCAAACTACTCCTTAAAAATTAGGCACAACACTGTACCTTTATCAACTGTGTCGTCAGGGCGTTTTTGGAATGTACATTTTCCACTCATTGTGCCGAGAACTCTCACATCCTGCTCCATTTTCACCTCTCCACTCCTCGCCGCTGCTTACTAAGCCCGCCCAACTCCAGCCTATCAGCTTTGGCTAAACTAGCCCCAACATAATGGCAGCCAATCAATGTCCGCTTCAGACTGTGACTGACAGTTGTTCCCCCACTCTCAACAACTCGAACACAGGAAGCCAACACATAAAAAGGGCTATTCGAAAAAGGCAACCCACCTACATAAACAATAAAGGCAGAGATAAAATTTTAGATTTATGCGATTATAAAAAAATAATGCACTAAATGAGCTGTAATTAATCGCAATTAACGCTAAAATTTGACACCTCTATATATATATATATATATATATATATTGAGCGGCCCGGTAGTCCAGTGGTTAGCACGTCGACTTCACAGTGCAGAGGTTCAATTCCAGCTCCGGCCTCCCTGTGTGGAGTTTGCATGTTCTCCCCGGGCCTGTGTGGGTTTTCTCCGGGACTCCGGTTTCCTCCTACATTCCAAAATCATGCATGGCAGGCTAATTGAACACTCCAAATTGTCCCTAGGTGTGGGTGTGAGCGCGAATGGTTGTTCGTCTCTGTGTGCCCTGCGATTGGCTGGCAACCGATTCGGGGTGTCCCCCGCCTAATGCCCGAAGATGGCTGGGATAGGCTCCAGCACCCCCCGCGACCCTAGTGAGGATGAAGCGGTTCGGAAGATGAATGAATATATGCATTTCAACTGATTGTACAAAGGCACAAAACCTTAACAAGTAATTGGTATTGAAAAATATAATATAGTAATGCACAAGATTAAACGCGATTTATAAAGAAAGGAATTTTTAAACCACCTTTCTTTTTTAAGCACCCCCCGCGACCCTAATGAGGATAAAGCTGTTCGGAAGATGAAGATGAAGATGATGTGTATACTGTATATTGAGAGAGAGAGAGAGAGAGAGAGAGAGAGAGAGAGAGAGAGAGAGAGAGAGAGAGAGAGAGAGAGATAGATAGATAGATAGATAGACATACACATTTGGACTCCAATTCACACTAGATCACAACATGGACGAAGTAATAAACATGCACTGACGAAGTAATCAACATGCACTTAAAACTAATATACAAACAGAATGTCGTCCATTTGATCATAAAATGATCGTGAAAACGGTTCAGCACCTCAACTAATCAACTAACTGTCTTGACTATATACCAGCTGATGTTTCAATCAACTCGGTAAATTCTTAAATTCAAGTGGACTGACTTTTTGATCAATTTCAATCAGCTTCACGACCTCATCACAGTACAGAAGTGGCTCGTATTTAATTAGTAAATGAAATAAAATTGAACGCTGACTGTCTTATGGGATTTCAGGAAGGGTGCAACCCAGAATCAAACCCATGACTGTGAGGCCGTACTATAATAATAATAACAATAATAATAATATATTATTATTGGGTACTATACAACATATAAATATTGTTTTTAAAAAAAATTACAGTACTTTAATGGATAACAAAAATATGTATTTTACTGGCAGAAATTATAAAAAAGGTAATTCGTGGATATAAATTTACAGTATTACCCTGTAAATGAGTGCAGCAAAATGCTGGACAAAATGTCAGTATTTTGCTGGATCACTGCTGCGACTAAAATAATGTAGTTTTTACAGTCTATATGCATTAATGCATGCATACATCCAGACATACACACCATACCTCATTAATACCCCTCAATTGCACTCCAATTACTTAATTATATAATACATGACGTGACATAACATTACATTCCATATTGTCAGAGTTGTTTATTTATACTTCAACTCCCAAAAAGAGTTGTGCTAGATGTGTTTTGAAAAAAGTTTTTTTTTTCATTTTGCTTTCATCTTTTATACCACAAAAACTTTGCAGTTGAACAGGTGTGTAGACGTATGTATGTACATACATACAAACATACATGCATACCTCCATACATCTTTAGATAGATAGACATACACGCATCTGAAAACACACGTTTCGACATGATACTCTGTGTCTTTGGTATTATCTGTTTTAATTCATGAAAAGAGGATGACAGCGTTTGTGCGTGCGTGTGCGCGTGTGCGAGTGCGTGTGCGAGTGCGTGTGCGAGTGTGTGAGCTCTCACCCAAGGGTGCTGATGAATCCATTGACGGTGCCCTCGGCGTAAAGGGACACCAAATCTCCGATATGAAGGAAACTGGACGCCGAGTCCGACATGTTGGCTCCGCAGGTGAAACACAGTTGGAACGACCGCAAAGTTGGAGCGAGCGCAAACTTGCCGGTGTGCGCACTTCGTCACGCCAGTAACTCGCTCATGCTTCAGTTGGGAGCAGCTGGAGAAGGGTGTTCAAGTCCCGCACTTTACAGAGCACAGCAAACAACCCGCTCCTACTTTTTCTTTGAGAGCAGGAAGTGATCGGAGGTGTCGAGGCTAAAGTGCTGCGGGCTTCGTGTGACACGCCCCCTGCTTCAAACTGCTTGAGCTGAATCAAGATTGTCTGCGCTGATCTGACCCGGTGCATCTAGATTTGAGATGCATCTCAGGAAGACGGGACTTACCTTTGATCCATGCAGGAACAGCGGACCAACATCTTAAAACGGGGGTGTTTAAATTATTTTTGGCGCGGGCCACATTGCATTATGTTTTCTCTTGGACCATATAAATGTTTAATCACCTCCACGTACAACAAAGTGATGGATAACTAGTATTTAAATCAAAGGTCAAGAATAATGACTTGTTCAAATGTTGTTTACATTAATGTAATAAGCTGCACAGTTGTCAAAATCCAGTTCTCGAGGGCCGGAGTCCTGCATGTTTTCCATGTTTCCCTGCTGCAACACACCCGATTTAAATGATCAGGATCATTATCTTGCTTCTTTAGAGCTTGCTGATGAGCTAATAATTTTAATCAGGATTGTTGCAGCAGGGAGAGATAGAAAACATGCAGGACAGCGGCCCTCGAGTCCCGCACTTTGACACCTACGTATTAGAGGTTTGGTCCCTAGAAAATGATTGCAATATGTTATTATGGATTACATATGACAATTTTAAATTTTGGCACACGCTTTAGCCAGCACCGTCAATGTTGACATGCTTGATTTGCTTTTGCAGGCCACATAAAATTATGTGGTGGGCCAGTCTCCCCCCTGAGCCTTGACTTGGTACAACTACGTCCTAAAACCTTTACCAACTGTGTAAACAAGTGAACAACTGTAAATAATGTAAAAACTAGAAAACACTGAACTTTAAATGGGGAACATATATATTTTCTTGCAACAAAATATTTGTTTGCTATCCAGGCTGTTTTGAAACGTCTTGTTTCTTTTTTTTGTCTTTGTGCTAAAAATGTTTAGCAAAAATAACATCGAGTCAAAGCCTTTAGGATAAAAGCATAAATGTTTTCTAAATTCTAAGATGTTTCAATACATCCGGTGTGTCTTCATTTTGTCTCTGCTACATACATTTGGCATCAACTACATTCAGCAGAAGCCCATCTATTTGTCCATTTTTTGAACCACTGATCCTCACGAGGATCAAGAGCATGCTGGAGCCTGTCCCAGCTGTCTTCAGTGCAATGGGCAGGTTACACCCTGAATTGGTTGCCAGCCAAACTCAGTGCACAAATAGACAATCATTCACACTCACACCTGTGAACAATGTTGGGTTCAGTCAAACTACATCACACGTTTTTGTAAAGTGGGAGGAAACCGGAGTACCCAGAGATAAAGCACACAGACAAAAGGAAAACATGCAATCTATTTATTGTATAAAGTATGGCGGCGCGCGAGGACGCAGCGGCTCGGATCTCTCCCTCGTCGTGGATTTAGTTTCTTTCTAATTATGTCTGTGTGGTCTTGTGCGAATGTGAGCAAGTGTGTGAATGGCCTGTACACATATACCAGTGCAGAGTTAAAAAACATTGGACTTGCGAGTGAAATCGCGATAAATGCGGACTTCAAAGATATGTGGGATATACCCCCAGCGATAGCCAGACCACCGGGCTCTCCGTGGATTGTTGTCGGGACTAGGAGGCGGCGCAGGCGGCGTAGAGAGCGGAGACAAAAGCGGGGGTGCAGGGCGGGCCTGCTAGCCAGGCTAAGGAAACAGCCGCTCAAACCAGCACTGCCAAGCATCTTCCTGACGAATGCCAGATCGATCGTCAACAAAATTGCAGAGATGGAGCTGCTGTTGTCAGACAATCGCTACACACTGTAGCGTGTCTGTAATAACGGAGACATGGCTACATTCGCTCATACCGGACGAGGCAATCCAGCTGTCACGTCGAACCACGCACCGTTCGATAGGAACGACAGCACCGGAAAGAAACGAGGAGGGGGCCTTTGCGTCTTTGTTCATCAAGGCTGGTGTACAAACAGTAGAGTAATAAATACTTATTGTTCGCTCGATCTAGAGATGATGACGGTAATCTGTAGGCCATTCTATCTACCTAGAGAGCTAACTGCAGTGCTAATTACAGCCGTGTATATACCCCCCACTGCTAACGTAAACACAGCTCTTTCCAAATTTCACGAGACAATATCCGGACAGCAGATGCAGTACCCTGAGGGTGCCATTATTGTGGCTGGGGACTTTAATCAGGCTTGTCTAAAAACTGTTTTCCCAAAGTTCGTACAATATGTAAAGGGGCAGTAACACACTGGACAGGATCTATTCCAACCTAAAGAGTGCATACAGCACAATACCCCTTCCTCATCTGGGGATGTCTGATCACATCTCACTATTCAGTGTGCTATCAAATCGTCAACAAAAGCATCACCATCAGAATAAGAACCAAACCAGTCAGGAAAACTGTCAAAACCTGGCCTGTAGATGCACTCAGCCAGCTCCAGGACTGTTTTGAAAATACGGACTGGACTATTTTTGATCACTTGGACCTAAATGAACGCACTGAGACTGTTTTATTTGACATTAAGACCTGCACTAACAATGTCACAGTGAATAAACAGATCCAAGTGTTCAAAAATGTTAAACCATGGATGACGGGGGAAGTGCGGATGCTGCTCAGGGTCCGAGATTCTGCGTTCAAGGCCGGAGACTGGGAGCTGTATGCCGTGGCCAGGGCAAGCCTGAAAAGAGGGATCAAACAAGCCAAAAGGAGCTATAAAGAAAAGGTCGAGAAACAACTGGTGGACAAAAATGCAAGGCAAGTGTGGCGGGGCTTACAAAACATAACAAATTACAAGGGCAGTCCACCAGAGGCACCTGTTGGGCGCATGTTGGAATAAATGTAATACTGTTATCCCATATTTACTATCTGTGTTACTTTAAAACCTGTTTCAGAGTGAAACCTCACAAATACCTCATAGACAATGGGGTAGATTGATAATGGGAGACTTGTCGGACCGGGAGAGCTCAGGCTGCTCCTGTTCTAGCTTTTAAGATAATACCTTGTTGTGAAGTTACGGCTTCTGAACAAATTAACTGTTGCTTGTGAGAAGATAACATCAACCCTGGACACCATGAGAGGGACATCCCAAGCTGTGTTCGTGGACCATCGACATCCAGTAGGAGCCGTTTGACGAGATCTCAGGAATGAACTGCGTGTTCTCATTGAACCTCTCCTTTACTGAAACTGTTGTGGAATGTGAAAATACTCCCCACACCCGTTAGAAGATTGCGTATCAGGGACATCCTTCCAATAAATGCAAGGAGACAAACGCGCTCACTTCGGAGTTGCCCCGGAACCTGTAACGGTTTACATTGTAGAGCCAGCTGGAGAGCTGCTCCGAGATTGTGAACCGAGACATGTTTTAGCGCGCTCTCTCTTGTAAGAAAGACAACCAGGCCTGCCTCCTGAGTCTTCCTGTTCCTGATGTGTTCTTAGCGTCAGATTACCAGCATTAACCTAACAGCGCAGATGCCTCGCTGGGGGAGGAATTAAACATCTTCACCCGCTTTGACGCAGAGAGGTCTCACTCTGCCCCTCTGGCTACACATGAATCCAGCACGCAGTCGCTACAGCTGAAGGAGTATGAGCTGAGAGCAGTCCTGAAAGCCGTGAACCCGCACAAAGCCACAGGACCGGACGGAGTACAGGGGAAAGTTCTGAAGGCCTGTGCGGACCAACTGACAGGGATCCTAACACAGATATTCAACTCCTCCCTGGCACAGGCCACCGTCCCATCATGCCTGAAAGCAGCCACCATCATACCTGTCCCCAAGAAACATAACATCAGTAGCCTGAATGATTACAGACCAGTGGCACTGACCCTAGTGGTCATGAAATGTCTTGAGAGGCTAGTTCTTCGCCACCAAAAATCACGCCTCCCACAGAACTTTGACCAGCATCAGTTTGCTACAGACAAAATAGATCAACAGCTGATGCCATCTCCACCTTTGATCACACTGCCGCGAGCCATGGAGAGAAGCAAGGAAGCTGTCAGGGTGCTTTTTGTGGATTTTAGTTCAGCATTCAATAATATCCTGACTGACATTCTCATCACAAAGTTGAAGGACCTGGACTGCCCATCCCCCACCTGCAAATGGATCAGAAGCTTTCTGACAGATCGACCACAGACTGTGAGGGTGGGGCCCCAGAGACTCGTAGGCTTGTGTCCATCAAACAACTTGCTACTGAACACCAGCAAAACAAAGGAGATGGTGATGGACTGGAGGAGGAAAAGAGCAGACCCCTCCCCACTACAGATAGGCTGTGTCTGTGTGGAGAAGGTCTTGACGTTCAAGTTCCTGGATGTGCATGTAGCGGATGACCTCAAATGGCACACCAACACGGATGCTTTGGTCGGGAAAGCACAACAGAGGCTTCACTTAAGATTGCTGAACAAATGCCAGACGGGGGCACACCTGCTACACACATTCTACCGCTCCACAGTGGAGAGCATGTTGTTGTACGGCATCACAGCGTGGTATGCCGGCTGCACGGCCAAGGACAGGAATGCTCTGCAAGGAGTCATAAAGGCGGCACAAAAAATCATCGGCCGCCCCCTGCCATCCCTGGATGACATCGCGAACTCAAGGGGGCTACAAAGGGCAAAGAAAATTCTGACTGATCCATCCCACCCTGGCAGTACCTCTTCAACCTCCTGCCCTCGGGCAGAAGATATAAAGTCACAGACACAGAAACACTTTCTATCCATGGGCAGTCAGGCTGTTGAATCTAAATTCTCAAATTGTGTGCATGTGAATGTGTAGGCCTATTGGGAGTGCAATTTTATTATATACCTCATGATATCACCGACTGTATCTTCAATTAGGTCCGAAATAGTCCACATACTGTTATGCTAATGCTTGATTCATATAATTTTGTAAGACAACTTTGACTGTATTTTAATTAGTGCCGAATATTTTACATATCCTCATGTCAATGCCTGATACATACAAATTAATATATTTTGTTCGAACAATCTACTCTAACCCTTCCTAGAACAGTGTACAGTCACAATTTTTAAAAATCCATTTCATAACGTTGAATCTCAACTTTTAAATGTGTGTATGTGATTGTGTGCAGGTGTAGGGGAGTGCAATGTATTTATATACTTTTTTATATTCACGATACACTTGGGGGGAGGCTCCTGCAAAATCTCGTTGTAACAAGTGTGCAATGACAATAAAGTATTCATTCATTCATTCATTCATATTAAAAGCATTTAACATAAACACTTGGCAGAACCTGTATGAAGTTGTTTTATATCACGAACATCATGTTGTGACTTGTGAGTGTATGTTGTTAGTTGTCATATAGGATTGGCAGGGCCTGATGTCTCGAAGTACTGTATTTAAGCTTGAACTGTCTCAGTGACACATTGTCAGAACGTAAAGCTCTGTTCTTTTCCTTCTGCATCCAGCCTTGCTCTCTGTTGTTACTTTGTATTTTTGGATATACAGACATTTTACCTTACCAATTCGGTGTCCTGTCTGCATCTGGATCCAAATTCTGCTCTCATGTGATCAGGGCCCCCTTCACCTACTCATAGGCCCTGTGCCTAACCTTCAAACATAGGCCCCCCTACCCCAACCCGAACTGGGATGCTCACCTCATTCTTCAACATTGACAAACAGATCAGCATGCATATTTATGTATTTCATCCATCCATCCATCCATTTTCCGAACCGCTTCATCCTCACTAGGGTCGCGGGGGGTGCTGGAGCCTATCCCAGCAGTCTTCGGGCAGTAGGCGGGGGACACCCTGAATTGGTTGCCAGCCAATCGCAGGGCACACAGAGACGAACAATGTATTTCATCAATTTTACCATATAAAATACCAACAAATCAAAACACGTTTACACGGTATACGTTTTATAAACCAATAGTGCATTTGTTCAATCATTTCTATTATTTAAAACATTTGAATAGTATGGCAATGATATAACAAACAACTACATTTAACCAAATTAGCATACGTCGTGCACTCTTGCGCCAACAATACAGATCAAAATGACATTGAAAAATAGATGCCGTAAATGAAGTACCAAAACATACAAAACACGATTGAACACTGGACATAATTTTGGCAGGGTAGAAAATTCATCGTTAATTTGAGGAAATGCCACACTTTGACAATGGTAAACAGTGCACCAGGATCCCACAACAATAGGGGGCAAAAGAAAGGCCGAGTATTCTACAGGCTACCGAAAGAAGAACCAATTCAGTCGTAGTGTAGGCGGAGGGCTCCTCTGGTTTGCAGGTCAATCTTCAGCGCGCCTATTCTACAGTAAGGCCAAGTCGGCCTGCGTCGGCATCCCCTCATTGCCTGCCTGCGGTGACGAAGGCGAAATGCCCTGACCAGCCTGCATTTCTCACGACCTCTGCACCTGTAGCAGCCACTATGGCGGGGACCACGTTCGAGCACGTGCACGCGTGTGGGTACCTGGACTGTTGGCCAGGCTGCTCGCCGCCACAACTGCCCGCCCGTTCTGCTTCCCGCCCACCAGCCAGCCCAGCCTTGGCTTGTAGGCAACCTGGTTCATTATGACTGTATGGTTGTCTCAAAGATAAAAGCCATGAAATTCTTAGTACACTCGGCCTGTAACCTTCCAGACCTTTGTATGATCACAAGGACTCACCAGTATAGTGCTCCCCATCTGCTGTCGTGATTGTCGAAAAATCACTCCTGCACATCCAACCTGTCCAGCTTGTACATGTCATTATGTCCTTTTCATCAACGTGAGATGTGAATTCACTTGGACAGAATGTTGACTGAAAAATGTGTGTGCGTGTGTGTGTGTGTGTGTGTGCGCGTGTGTGTGTGTGTGTGTATGTTTTCGAGTCTCAAAATTTTCATTTTGTGCCTCACCAAAACACATTGAATAGCAAAACTGAGAATAACGGCTGAGATGGTCCCAAATCGCTTTGCTAGGCTGGACGCACACATGTCGTTCACGTCACCTACCGTGGGCAGTCGGAGGTTGAAGCAAGCTTAGTGCTACTTAGGCCCCAAAAGCTAGTTAGTAAAGAACTAGTTGGGCTAAACACAATTGCGAATCAATCCTAAATCAGTAATCATTGCCTCCGTTGTGGTGAATAATCTGCATTATTTGTTAGCTGGATTATTGTGTCGTTCTCACAGATAATGGTGATGAAAGACAGAGAAGCCATGTTAATTGATAAACTAACCTAAGATTGACACACACCGTTTAACAAGTACGCTTTTCATAGAGGTCTGGTTAAAACCCCATTAAAGTGGACAACATCCAACTTTAACTAGCAAATAGGCAAATTAACATGTGTCTCAGGAGAGAAAATGGTACTCGATAAACGGAACCGGAAAGTGAAAATAGATTAGCGTACGTCAGCGAGGACGAGAGGCCTATAAGTTTAAAAGTAATAACGTAGAAAATATTTATATCAGTAATGTTAGTTGTTCATTGGTAATGGTGTAGTGCAACACTCGTCTAACTTGTGTGCGGGGAGTATTGATGTCTAGATGTGTGTCTCTGTGTCAGTGTGGATGTGGGTGTGTGTGGTTGTTCGTCTCTCTATGTGCCCTGGGACTGGCTAGAGACCAGTTCAGGGTGTAGTCAGCCTTTCACCTGAAGATTACTGGGATGGGCTCCAGCTAGCCATCATCACCCTGTTCAGGATAAGTGGTGTTGAAAATGACACTGTATGTTATTTCTTGGTTGTTATGATTTATGATAATACATTTGGATGTCTGCAGAATACATGTTCTCAAAATTACATTAGTGTCGCTTATCTGTTCCTTTTCAATTTTAAATAAAGTCAGCTACACAATGTGAATTTAAGAAATAAAATAAGGTGGTCATACAGAAGTCGCTGATGGTGTCGTGGTACACTTGCCGGACTTGTGTGTGGCCAACGTGGGATCGGTTCCCACTCAGTGATGTGTGCGTGTGGGTGTAAATAGACTAGCCACCAGTTCAGAGTATAGTCTGCCTTCCGACCGAAATCAACTGGGATAGGCTCCAGTAACTTTCTGTTTACAATAAGCGGTGTTGAAAATGGATGGATGGATGGCTGGATGGGTGATTATATAGAGAGGAAAGAGAAAATCAATTGTTCATTCGTTATATTGTTGTGTTTTTATTGCTTAATATAAACCTTGCTTCAGGTCCCCAAGATTAATCTACAAAAATATTGCTCCTCACATAAAGTTATTGATTTGCAAAAAAAAATTGAGCCCTGGATTGTTTGTGCGTGAGTGTGTGTGCGTGCGTGCGTGTGTGTGCACTTGTGTGTGCGCGCGCGTGTGTGTGTGTGTGTGTGTGTGTAAAAGAGAGAGACATAGATTATTTCTCATAATTGAATATTTTCAGACCTATTGGATAAAATTGGAGAATTTCTCAAAAAACATTAATGTGACGTGGCACCGTGGTTGGGAATCTCTGCTGTATTAGATCCAAAAATTAACACGTTTCAGTTTCAAGCAAGAACATACGTAGTATTCTGTTCAATATATCGTATGTGTATGTGTATGTGTGTGTGTGTGTGTGTGTGTTGTGTTAGTATTCTGTTCAATATACCGTGTGTGTGTGTGTGTGTGTGTGTGTGTGTGTGTGTTGTGTGTGTGTGTGTGAGAGAGAGAGAGAGAGAGAGAGAGAGACAGAGAGACAGAGAGAGACAGAGAGAGAGAGAGACTGCTTTGGTGAGGTCTCCATGGCAATGCAGCAAACAGTCAAACTGTGTGACTGTTGGTGAAAAGAAATAAATCTAGCCTACATTTGAATATGTGTGTGTGTGTGTGTGTGTGTGTGTGTGTGTGTGTGTGTGTGTGTGTGTGTGTGTGTGTTTGTTCTACATGATTGAAACTTCGAGAAGAAAAATACAATCAAAATCAGAGGTGTTGCTATTTTTGTAAGAGACTTTCAATGCGCTTCTCCAAAGGGCAACAACCTGGACCAGGTCACTGTATGTGGATCATTATGAAGAAACTCCATTAAATCCTGAGTGAGCATTTGACACAAAATTAAAAAGTGCTTTGTCAGTCCAAAATGATAATTATCTGGTAACAATATGAAAGTTCAAAACATTACAACAACAAAAATCCCAATTTTTTAATCTTTCTTCTCCATCCATCCGATTTCCACCGCTTGTCTAGAGTCAGGTCATGCCGCTCCTTCAGAAGGGAAGCCCAGACTTTGCTCTCCCCAGCCACTTCTTCCATGTTTTCCACTGGGGAATTCCAAGAGATTCCCAGGCCAGCCAAGAGACATACATAGTCTCTTGAGTGTGTCATCCTCACAGTGAGACATGCCCAGAACACCTCAACAGGGAGGCATCCTGGAGGCTTCCTAACCAGTTGCCAGAGGAATTTATCTGGCTGCTATTAAGGTGGAGGAACAGTGGGTTGACTCTGAGTACCTCCTGGATGACAGAGCTTCTCTCAGGGAGGGCAAGCCTACACTATCTATCCATCCATCTCTCACCATGCCACTCCAGGAAGTCTTTTATTTTTCCTTTTACATTCTCTTCCACAATCAACCACCCCATGGCTAATGGAGGTCGCATGCATTTGTACATGATCATGTGTCACGTAATTATCCATCCATTCATTATCTTAAGTGCTTTATCTTCGAGGGTCGCGGGTGCTCTGGAGCCCATCCCAGCTGTCTTCGAAAGTAGGTGTCGGACCCAGGCTTAGACACGGGACACAGTTGCAGGGTACAAAGTAACAAGATATATTTGAGGATCAGCGGCTGACTCAAAAGTTACTCAAAATGGCGAGACTGTGGAAACAAAAACTGGTCATATCTGTGGCGAGAGGCTGGAGAGCACATGCAAGAACAAAACACACTGGCACAGGACAAAGGGAGACAAGGACCATTTAACCCACAAGATAAGGGGCAACTGGTGGAATCAGTCAGGGCGGGGCTGACAATCAGACTGGCAAGTGGCCTGATCGAGAGGCGAGTCATTCTTTCCAAAATGAAACAGGAAGTGACCAGACCAACACAAACAACCCTCACCGTGTTATGACAGTAGGCAGTGTATAACATGAACTGCTTTCCAGCCAATTGCAGGGCACGCAAATAAACATTCACACTTACAATCACACCTAAGGACAATATAGAGTGTTCAATGAACCTATCATGCATGTTTTTGGAGTGCGGGAGGAAACCGTAGTACACGGAGAACATCCACGCAGGCATGGGGAGAACATTCAAATTCCACATAGAAAGGCCGAGGCTGGATTCAAACCCGCGACCTCTGCATTGGGAGGCGGACGTGCTAACCAATTGATGACCTGACTGTATCAGGTTATTTGGGATTATTTTTATTTTAATATGGCTGTTGTTGTTTTTTTGTTTGTTTGTTTCTCATTTATGATGTAAAATATTCTTTCACATTAACACTGTGTTCTACGTATTTTGACTTTGTATTTTTGTTGTAAACATAACAGTTGTATAACATGATCAACTCTGAATGGTTGAAGCAGACAATGAAGTTTGTTCTTTTGAGAGGCTCTTATAACTCCTACAGTAATCCATCCATCCATCCATCCATCTTCTACCGCTTATCCGAGGTCGGGTAGCGGGGCAGCAGCTTTAGCAGGGAAACCCAGACTTCCCTCTCCCCAGCCACTTCTTCCAGCTCTTCCCGGGGGATCCCGAGGCGTTCCCAGGCCAGCTGGGTGACATAGTCTCTCCAGCGTGTCCTGGGTCGTCCTCGGGGTCTCCTCCCAGTGGGACATGCCCGGAACACCTCACCAGGGAGGCGTTCAGGAGGCATCCTAATCAGATGCCCGAGCCACCTCATCTGGCTCCTCTCGATGTGGAGGAGAAGCGGCTCGACTCTGAGCCCCTCCCGGATGACCGAGCTTCTCACCTTATCTCTAAGGGAGAGCCCGGACACCCTGCGGAGAAAACTCATTTCGGCCGCTTGTATCCGGGATCTCGTTCTTTCGGTCACGACCCACAGCTCGTGACCATAGATGAGGGTTGGAAGGTAGATCGACCGGTAAATTGAGAGCTTCGCCCTTTGGCTCAGCTCCTTCTTTACCACGACGGACCGATACAACGTCCGCATTACAGCAGACGCTGTACCGATCCGCCTGTCGATCTCTCGCTCCCTCCTGCCCTCATTCGTGAACAAGACCCCAAGATACTTAAACTCCTCCACTTGGGGCAAGATCCCCTCCCCGACCCGGAGTGGGCACTCCACCCTTTTCCGACTGAGGACCATGGTTTCAGATTTGGAGGTGCTGATTTTCATCCCAACCGCTTCACACTCGGCTGCGAAACGCTCCAGTGAGAGTTGGAGAGCCCTGCTTGAAGGAGCCAACAGTACCACATCATCTGCAAAAAGCAGAGATGTACTGAGGCCACCAAAACGGACCCCCTCAACGCTTCGACTGCGCCTAGAAATTCTGTCCATAAAGGTTATGAACAGAATCGGCAACAAAGGGCTGCCTTGGCGGAGTCCGACCCTCACTGGGAACGATTCCGACTTATTGCCGGCAATGCGAACCAAACTCTGACATCGGCAGTATAGGGACCGAACAGCCCGTATCAAGGGGCTCGGTACGCCATACTCCTGAAGCACCCCCCACAGAACCCCCCGAGGGACACGGTCAAACGCCTTCTCCAAGTCCACAAAACACATGTGGACCGGTTGGGCGAATTCCCACATACCCTCGAGGACCCTGCTAAGGGTGTAGAGCTGGTCCACTGTTCCACGGCCGGGACGAAAACCACACTGCTCCTCCTCAATCTGAGGCTCGACTTCCTGATGGACCCTCCTCTCCAACACCCCTGAATAGACTTTACCAGGGAGGCTGAGGAGTCTGATCCCTCTGTAGTTGGAACACACCCTCCGGTCCCCCTTTTTAAACAGAGGGACCACCACCCCGGTCTGCCAATCCAGAGGCACTCTCCCCGATGACCACGCGATGTTGCAGAGGCGTGTCAACCAGGACAGCCCTACAACATCCAGAGCCTTGAGGAACTCCGGGCGGATCTCATCCACCCCTGAGGCCTTGCCACCGAGGAGCTTTTTAACCACATCGGTGACTTCGACCACAGAGATTGGAGAGCCCACCTCAGAGTCCCCAGACTCTGCTTCCTCCAAGGAAGGCGTGCTGGTGGAGTTGAGGAGGTCTTCGAAGTATTCCGCCCACCGGCTCACAACGTCCCAAGTCGAGGTCAACAGCGCCCCATCCCCACTGTACACAGTGTTAGTGGTGCACTGTTTCACCCTCCTGAGACGCCGGATGGTGGACCAGAATTTCCTCGAAGCCGTCCGGAAGTCGGCTTCCATGGCCTCACCGAACTCTTCCCATGCCCGAGTTTTTGCTTCGACGACCACCGAAGCTGCATTCCGCTTGGCCAGTCGATACCTGTCAGCTGCCTCTGGTGTCCCACAGGCCATGAAGGCCCGATAGGACTCCTTCTTCAGCTTGACGGCATCCCTTACTGCTGGTGTCCACCAGCGAGTACGGGGGTTGCCGCCACGACAGGCACCAACCACCTTACGGCCACAACTCAGATTGGCCGCCTCAACAATAGAGGCACGGAACATGGTCCACTCTGACTCAATGTCCCCCACCACCCCCGGAACATGGGAAAAGCTCTGTCGGAGATGGGAGTTAAAGCTCCTTCTGACAGGGGATTCCGCAAGACGCTCCCAACAAACCCTCACAATACGTTTGGGTCTGCCAGGACGGACCGGCATCTTCCCCCACCATCGGAGCCTACTCACCACCAGGTGGTGATCAGTTGACAGCTCCGCCCCTCTCTTCACCCGAGTGTCCAAAACATGCGGCCGCAAATCCGATGATACAACCACAAAGTCAAACATCGAACTGCGGCCAAGGGTGTCCTGGTGCCAAGTGCACTTATGGACACCCTTATGTTTGAACAAGGTGTTTGTTATGGACAATCCGTGATGAGCACAGAAGTCCAATAACAAAACACCACTCGAGTTCTGATCGGGGGGGCCGTTCTTCCCAATCACGCCCCTCCAGGTCTCACTGTCATTGCCCACGTGAGCATTGAAGTCCCCCAGCAGAACAAGGGAGTCCCCAGCAGGAGTACTCTCCAGCACACCCTCCAAGGACTCCAAAAAGGGTGGGTACGCTGAACTGCTGTTGGGTGCGTACGCACAAACAACAGTCAGGACCCGTCCCCCCACTTGAAGGTGGAGGGAGGCAACCCTCTCGTCTACCGGTGTGAACCCCAATGTACAGGCACTGAGCCGGGGGGCAATGAGTATGCCCACACCTGCTCTGCGCCTCTCACCGTGGGCAACTCCAGAGTGGAAAAGAGTCCAACCCCTCTCAAGAGAAGAGAACTGGTACCAGAACCCAGGCTGTGTGTGGAGGTAAGTCCGACTATATCCAGTTGGAGCTTCTCCACCTCGCACACCAGCTCGGGCTCCTTCCCTGCAAGAGAGGTGACATTCCATGTCCCTAGAGCTAGCTTCTGTAGCCGAGGATCGGACCGCCAGGGTCCCCTCCTTTGGCTGCTGCCCAGCTCGCACCGCACCCGACCCCTTTGGCCCCTCCCATGGGTGGTGAGCCCATGAGAAGGGGGACCCACGTTATCTCTTCGGGCTGAGCCCGGCCGGGCCCCATGGGTATAGGCCCGGCCACCAGGCGCTCGCCAACGGGCCCCGCCTCCAGGCCTGGCTCCATAGGGAGGCCCCGGTGACCCGCGTCCGGGCAAGGGAAACTTGGCTCCATTTATGTAACTCGTCATAAGGGATCTTTTTGAGCCATGCTTTGTCTGGTCCCTCACCTAGGACCTGTTTGCCATGGGTGACCCTGCCAGGGGCATAAAGCCCCGGACAACTTAGCTCCTAGGATCATTGGGGCACACAAACCCCTCCACCACGGTAAGGTGACGGCTCACCGAGGGGCCTACAGTAATCAAGTTACATTATTTAGTACGACTTAAAACTATGTTTTTAAACAGCTAACTAATAAATGTATCGGAACAGATTTTAAAAGTAACCTCTCAACCCTGATGTTTGAGTTAATGCCATGCCAGCCCACCCACACTGGTCAACGTAATGGGCACCTCTGCTAATCCAGTGCTTGTTCTTTGTGTGGGAAAACGCTGTCATCCATCCGGGAGGACTGGAGTGTCGCACTGACGTACCCAATTCACACTACTTGGTGGCCAACCACGGTCATGAGGATATCACAGAATATAAAACACTAGATCGATATGTCAGCCGTTCCAAGCGTTGGTGCGGATAATGTCTCTGCCGCGGTCACTCACTGCAGAAAAAAGACTTAAATGTTCATAAAATCCAAAATATTGGAGCAATGGTTTTGATATTCTCAGAAGTTGAAGCGGGAATGAGTAGAGATGTGCATATCAGTTTTGGTGACAATTGGTCTTGGTTTTTGGACATTAGTGGACTTCAACCTTTTTTTTTCCGCCACGGTCACGGGAAACAGTCCTTTACAGCGGGACAAGAGTGAAGTCCATAGCCTTCATACGAGCAGGATCATCTCTGCGATAAAAGGTGTCCAATCACAGAGGCAAGGAGCCACATGGATGTGAAAGACAACCCCGCAATCAAAGCCGGAACGAAGCCCTTGCTCCTGAGGAGGACCCTCAGCCATCCTGGTCAAAGAAAGTCACGTCATTCCAAACTTCAACCAAAAGACTTCATCTTGCAAATCAGAATTAGTGAAATGATCACTGCGAATTACGCTGCTCTCCAAAATATTTTTTTGTCATTAGCCATACTTAATTAATGAATTAAAAAAGGCGCAAGGACTTTTTCACACTGAGCCAGATCGCTTTGAATATTTTTCCCCCCCTAAATGAACTTACTACTTAAAACGGCATTTTATGTTAATTGGGGTTGTTTTTTACCTTGACTTTTGTTAATTGATTTTAAATTTTAAAGTGGGCGGAACTATGCAAAAAAAGTAAGAAATTGAGAAAAGTGCAAATACATTTTCGCCGTACTGTACGTTACATTTTACAAGAGTAAAAATAGGCAAAGTCAGAACCATAAAACGCAACAAAAGGCACATTGTGAAGATGTCTTCCACCTTTAATAATATTACTGTGTTCATTATACTATACAAAGAAAAGTGACTTGTGAAATAATGGCAATAGAAATAATATTCCAGTCTGAAAAAGCAGCCCCGATTAAAGCTTTAGTAAATTGTACACTAACATTTTAATATCACACGTTAGTATGCTAAATACTGTGTACAGTGTACAGTGTAAAAAGAAGTGAAGCACTGCGAATAGTGACGGGTAAAAAACAATAATGGGTCAATGGCAAGTGTGACAAGTAAGGACATCCTGTTATCTTGCTTCCTGTCTACCGGTAAATTCTTCTCACATTGGATGCTCATCCGTTCAGAAATAAGTATGACAAAACAACAAAACAGAGAGAAATACACAGGCTAGCCTCATGCAAGCCTAAATTATTCTTGAATGGAAATGATCAATGTTTAATTACGAGTGCATCAAAAGTCATATTGAAGTAAAGCAAGATGTTGCACTATGGTCTTGAATTGAATTGAATTGAATTGAATACACTTTATTGTCATATGTGCTGTACGTGTGTGTAACATACAGCACAGATGAAATTTCTTCCCCCTCAACATAATTCCCCTTCATCTCGCATCTAATATACTATATAAATACTTTATGTAAGTATAGCTATAGAAGAAAACGTACTGTCAGTGTTCATCATAAAAGTCATTTCAAGCCAAATTGTCTGCGTGCTCTTCACCAAACCGACAGGATGAGCAGATTTGGACGGGATTTGACACAACTATGGAATCTTCACGCTCCATCATTTTCCATTCACCCTGCCTCCCATATAAGGCGTGCGTGTGTGTGCGCGTGAGCGCGCGCATGGGTGTGCGTGTATGCATGCAGGCTTCGGTACTTATATGGTGCTGTAAATGGGCACCTGCATGTCTGCCAATCAAATGATATCAAGGTGTTTAGGAAACATTCAAGACCACAGGAAGAGGTAACAACAAACGTCATCACGTGACTTTTTTTGCTTCACCTGCTCACAGCTTGTCATGGTTGAGAAGGCAACAATAAGTCGCTCTTATGTCCATGTGAACTCCTGAAACGTCATCTTTCGCGGCCCAAGTGAAAGTATGAATAAACGAGAACCCAGAGAATACCCGGATGTTGTTCTTGTCAGCTGGCTTAAACCAAGGATTTGTCGGTTGCCTTGACTAGGAAAATATCCTAAAATACATTTTGCGCTGCTTTCACGGAAATATGTAAGACTCGGGGTGGTGGGGATAGGCGGGGGTTACACAGCCGTTCCTTCCACTATTGGTCCTCTTAAAGGACTAGAACAGGGGTGGCCAACCAGTCAGAGACGAAGAGCTAATTTTTTTACTGTGTTATCGAAAAGAGCCACATCATACCCTTCCTCGGCCGCGCGCGTGCACACGTTTAGTTTAGCTGTCCATCATGTTTGATGATGACGCTTGCTCCAAGGGAGGGAAGGATGGGTAAGGGTGGGAGGCGTGGGGAAAGGGGGGGGGGGGGGGTCAGCGACTCTGTCACTGGTGCCACTTCTCATGGGCATAGAGACCGATCCTTGAGCCGCAGACTCGACCGCAGATGGAGCAAGGGAAGCCGGATACCAGGGGGGCACCAGCTGCCCGCTGGTGTCGTTGAAAGCGTCTCTCGATTCGTCTGACTTGGTTAATTTGGTGAATTTGAGAGACTGTAGTGGCACAAGTGATCTGCCAGGTTGGTCTGTTGAGTGCAAGAGTTTCAAGCTGCGTGGGGTTGATGTTGGCTCGCTTTAGGAGGTCCCTGGTGTAGTCCTTGAGGCGCCGCTTTTGCCCCCCAGCAGAATGCTTTGCACCACTCAGTTGGCCATAGAGGACCTGGCGGGGCAGGCGGTTGTCGGGCATGCGGATGGTGTGTCCGATCCACCGAAGATGTTTTTTTCGCGACAGCCGCTTCCATGCAGATGGAATTGGTGCTGTTGAGGATGTCTGTATGGGGAACTCGATCTTCCCAGGACAGGCCAAGGATCTTTTGCAGGCAGCGGATGTGGAAGGCCTCTAGGGTAGTAATGTGCCGGCGGTACGGGGTCCATGACTCTGCCTCGTAGAGCAGAGTGGAGAGACATACTGCATTGTACACGGCAATCTTAGTACAGATCTTCAGGTTTCGGTTTTCGAAGACCCTGCTGCGTAGGCGACCAAAGGATGATGATGCTTTATTGATACGGGTGTGGACTTCAGTGTCAAGGGAGCAGTTTGAGGACATGGTGGAGCCAAGGTAGGTGAAATGGTCCACTACGTTTAGTGGAGTGCCATTAATGTGAAAGCTGGGGGATGTGGAAGTTGGGGTAGCGAGTTGGAACATGATCTCAGTTTTTTTAATGTTGATCTGAAGACCAAAGGATTGGTACAGACTGGAAATGGTGTCCAGGGCATGCTGCATAGAGTTTGAGCTGTGAGCGAGTACAGTGCAGTCATCAGCATACTACAGCTCACAGATCTGACAGATTTTTGTTTTTGTGCGGGCCTGGAGCCGCCTGATGTTGAAGAGGCTTCCATCTAGGCGGTAATCGATATGAACACCGTCTTCATGTCCCATGCCACGGTGGAAGAGGCACGTGATGGCAGAGAGCAGGATGTTAAAGAGCACTGGAGCCAAGACACAGCCCTGCTTCACCCCAATGTTCACCTTGAAGAGCTCTGACTGGAGTTCTCCGATGAGCACTCTGGCTTGCATCCCGTCATGCAGCTGCTGGAGCATGCAGAGAAACTTGGGTGGCACCCCAAGTTTGGAGAGGTGTTTCCAGAGCAGCTCACGGTTGACAGTGTCGAAGGCTTTGCTGAGATCGATGAAGGCTATGTAGAGGTCCTTGTGATGTTCTCTGCTTTTCTCCATTAGCTGTCTTAAAACAAAGATCATGTCAGTGGTGGATCTAGTCTTCCGGAAGCCACACTGGGTTTCCGGAAGCGCACCTTCTGAGATGTGCTTGACCAGCCTGCCAAGCATGATTTTGGTCAGAATCTTTCCTGCGGTGGAGAGGAGAGAGATTCCTCTGCTATTCCCACATGCTGCTCTGTCCCCTTTCTGCTTATAAATAACAACAATGTGAGCATCCTTCCAATCCTGCGGGACGGTCCCATGTTCCCAGATGTTTTGAATCAGGAGGTGCAGTCGGCGCGTGAGGAGATAACCTCCATGTTTGAAAACCTCTGCAGGGATGCCATCAGGTCCAGCGCTTTTGTTATTCTTTAGGCCCGCAATGGCTTGCTGGGTTTCAGAATAAGATGGTGGGGTGTCGAGGCTCGTGATTGGTGGCAGATCTGGAAGATTGTCCAGAATGTGTGGGTTGACAGGGTTGATGTGGTTGAGAAGATTTTCAAAGTGATTTGCCCAACGGGCAAGGATCTCGTGGTGGTCCTTGAGGAGTGCAGAGCCATCAGCTGATCGGACTGGAGCAATTGCCCGCTTCCTGGGACCATACAGTGCTTTGATGGCATTGTAGAAGCCCTGGGTGTCGTTACAGTCTGCCAGGTTTTGGATCTCATGTGCCTTCTTCACCCACCGGGTGTTCTCCATGACACGGAGTGCTCGCTGGGTCGCTGTTCTAACTGCAGTAAAGGTGGCTTTCCGGGTGAGAGATGTAGGGCAGGACAGGAGAGCTTTATGGGCCTCATGCTTTGCTTTCAAAAGCGTTTGTATCTCGGTTGAGTTGCAGTCAAACCAATCCTGGTGGCGTCTCCTTGACTGGCCAAGCACCTCCGAGGCTGTATTATGGATAACCTGGCGCAGAGCTGGCCAGTCACCTGATTCCTCTGGGATCTTGTCAAGGTTTTCAGCAAGGAGTCGCTGAGGTTGGCTTTGGTGGTGGGGTTGTTCAGTGCTGCACAGTTGAGCCTTTTGTTGGGAGCTGTCCTTGGGCGGCGGGGTTGAATGCTCATGAGGAGTTTGGATCTGACCATGAGGTGGTCAGTCCAGCACTCCGCTCCGCGCATGACACGGGTGATGAGGACATCCCGTATGTCCTTTTGACGGACAATCACATAGTCTAGGAGATGCCAGTGTTTGGAACGGGGGTGCTGCCAGGTGGTTTTAAACCTGTTCTTCATTTGGAAGATGGTGTTAGTGATGACCAACTGATGTTCTGCACAGAGGGAGAGGAGCCGAAGGCCGTTGTTGTTCATTTTTCCCACTCCATGCTGGCCAATAACTTTACTCCATACCAGGTGTTCCGTGCCCACCCTAGCATTGAAGTCTCCCATGACTATGAGCTTGTCCGTGGCCGGTGTTTTCTGCAGGATGGTGTCCAGAGCTCTGTAGAAATCCTCCTTAATATTGTGCTCGGCATTCAGGGTTGGTGCGTAAGCACTGATGAGTGTGGCGCAGCGTCCCTTTGCAAGGGGAATGTGCCATGTCATCAGCCTTTCATTGATGCCGGTAGGAGATTCTGGGATGCACTTCAGCAATTGGGACTTCACAGCAAAGCCAACTCCATGGTTTCGACGAGTGCCTTCAGGGACCCCTTTCCAGAAGAAGGTATACCCTGCACCAACTTCTGTCAGGGAGTCCTCTCCATGTAGTCTGGTCTCGCTAAGAGCTGCGATATCAATGTTATACCTTGCGAGCTCTGTGGCCACAAGCGCTGTCCTCCGGTGGGGCCTGTCAGGAATTTCAGCCAGGTCCAGTAATGTGCGGACGTTCCACGAAGCTATGCGTAATTTTTTTCTATTTCGTTTATTGTCATTTCGACCGCAAGGGGGATGCTCCGATGATTGCGGTTGACCGTCCGGAGTGTGGAGAGCAGACAGTTTTTAGACCACCTTTTCTAGGTCCCTCCCCATCACAGGGGTGAGCAGTGTGGAGCTGCTCAGTCGCAATGGAAGCTGCCGAAGATATGCGCTGCTCCATCCCGCAGTGTCAACGACCATCACTCCATTGCCGCCTGTGTGCATGGTTTGGCTAGGCACTCCCAGCCACATCCTTGGCCTGTGCCCACCGCCATTCCACATCGCCACAGGACTTTGGGGGATTAGGGGGATGCAGGGTGGGGGATTGGGTGTGGGGTTGGGGCAAGAAGCTTGCGCAGAGGTTGGGATTAAGGTGAGGGTGTGGGGGCGCAGTCCTCACTCCCACCATCTTCACTCCTGCCAGGTGGCTTCCAGTGGCATGGGGGTACCCATGACGACTTTCTTCTGGCAGGAGTTTCAGGGGACTGCCGGTAGTCCGGTCTGTTGGACTCCACCTGGCGTGCACACACATACATCATACACGCACACACGCGCACACACACACACACACACACACACACACACACACACACACACACACACACACACACACACACACACACACACACACACACACACACACACGCGCGCGCGCGCTCGCACGCACGCATGCTGATGATAGGCTGACGGAGTACGTTCTGTGTAGTTAGCGCCTTGTTTGAATGGCATCGCCACTGTCGAGGTGTTTGCGACGCTTGTCGCGTGAAAGCCCGGGAGCCACATTGAACCAGCCAAAAGAGCCGCAACTCGCGAGCTGCGGGTTGCCCACGCCTGCACTAGAAACATACCAAAGGTTGCACCGAAAAGGAAATCCATGTACATTGGATGCACATGATTAAAACACAGCAAACTCACTTCATTTGTCCGTGGAAGCTCAACAAACGTGTTAGTTTACATTCTAATCAAGGGTAACGAAGATTATGTTTTGTTTTGTTTTTGTTGTGAGATGCACTAATCATGTGAGACCGATTCTCTCTTGTTCACACCACGTATTTTCTGGCCTTGCTTTTGCATTCTTCAGAGTAAGTACTTTTGTTGTGAAGCTTAGTCTCGGTTTTGTATCTTTGTCTTTTCACGGCAAGCTATTTTCATTGATAGTATCCTTGTCTTGTGCAAGCATTTTTGGTTTGTTTTCTTGGTTGTTGTAGCCAACATCTTTTGTTGTACTTTGTCGGTCTTGCATTTTTGTATGAATAATTTTTTTCCCCCCAATTCCATCTGAGTCCACGTTTTGAGAGTCCGAGTCTTTTCCAGACCCTTCCGGAACCGTAACAACTCCAGTCCCTGTGTAGGAGCAGTAATGGTGATGGTGGGTTTTGGCATTTATCCACCCTTGCATCAGTACACATTTTATGGGCCGCAAGCAGTGAGAAATCACAATTGCAATGTACTTTAGCAAAAAGTAACATACTGTACCTCCATGACAAACAGCTGTCTTTTCATGCATGGGTTCACACATGAGCTACAACAAATGCATGTCCTCCCCTGTTGAAACAGATACTCATCATCATCATCATCATCATCATCATCATGTCGCACCAAAACTTCTAGAGAGGCAATAGAGTTACCCAATCTTCCCTGTTTATGTTTGACCCAAGGTGCAGTGTTTCATCATAGTTTGGTATCGCTCGTCGTACTCCCGCCCAGCGTTCCATCGTGTCGAGAGCAGCTCGGCTTGGGTCAATTTCTTTTATTTCATTTCATACACTTTATTGTCCCCAAAAGGAAATTAGTCACGAACACTCAGCTGGTCAACCACTTTAGAGTCGGCAGCATCATATACGCACCACACAAGAAACAGGTTACAGCCACATCCAGCGTGATAAAAAGTACAGTCCCGGAAAAAACAATTTCAGTGCAGTACACACTAGCCTACACGTTTGCATTCATAGTAATAGATGTAGGGATGAAAGAACGTTCGTAACAGTTCAGCCTCCTCCGAGGAACTCTAAATCTCCTGCCCGAAGGAGGAAGCTGATACTCTGGGGAAAGAATGTGAGTTGAATCAGATAATATTGATCAAACCTGTCTCATAATGGATTGTTCCAAAATAGTGTTGAAAGAAGGGTGATCTTTAATGCCCATAATTTTCATTGCATGTTGTATCAAGTGATTAATCTGTCTTCAGATAGAGTACGGTGACGTCGGTGATGTGTGACCGCGTCACCGGAAGTTGTTAGCGCTCAGCAGTCTGTAGTTGCAGCTTGTGATCAGAGTTGTTGCGCTATATCTTTTATCGCTATTATTATTCTCATTCAGAGTTTGTTTTGTACAATTCACCGAGGGGACTGGAAAAGAATGGGAATCTGGAGGGCTGTGAGAAGCATTTTAAAACGGTACGCATGAGCTACAATCGTTAACAGGCTGCCTAAGTGCATCGCATGCCTCAGAGTCAGGCTATTGCTCATCATGGTATGCGTGTGTATGTGCGTGCGAGCGTATGCGCGCGTGCGCAGTAACGGTTCGATCACGGGAGGTTGGTTGATCGAAAAGTAGATCTTCGGTCAAAAAAGTTTGGGCATCCCTTGCTGTAAGCAAATTTTCCGAGGGAAAAATACGGACTAAATGGGAGCTGGATTATCTCAAGCGACATATTCAGCAGAAAAGTCATTTGAATGATGTTGGAATGATACAAAGACTCAAGATGGGAAAAGGGATTGGTACAATATTGCGGGAGAGCGCAAACGAGAAAAAGACATAGACCCTGAGCAAGTTAAAGTTCTAGTTGACTATATTTTACCTGCCATTAAAACGAATGCACCAAATATGGGATTGATGTTGATTTGATTCCTATTCAATGTGTTATGATATTGCATACATTTTCAATGTTAAAAAACGCTTATAGTAACAATATAACACTTAATTGTTAAAATAAGCGTTTTTCACATTTTCAGGTAGTGGTGTGCCGTGGCATTTTTTCAATGAAAGAAATGTGCCTTGACTCAAAAAAGATTGAAAAACACTGGGTTAGACAATTGCCATTTACAGTCGAACCTCGGTTTTCGGACGTCTCGGTTCTCGTACAATTCGGTTTTCGAACTAAAATTTCGAGTTTTTTATGCCTCGGATGACGAACTAATTTCGGTTCTCGAACTAACTGAGCGCACTTGAATACGTCACTTCACTCCTCTCGGCTTCGCTAGCTCGTGTAGCAACGCTACCTCGTGTAGCTTCGCGAGGTAGCGAAGCCGAGAGGAGGTAGCAAAGCCGAGAGGAGTGAAGTGACGCTCCCTCCTGTCGCCGCGCTCCCTCCTGTCGCGTCGCTACACAGGAAGCGACCATTGTGAGCAGACGTTTTTGTATTGTTCAATAAAAAAAAGCAGCCGTGTTTGGTGAGACGCTTCTGTTAGCGCGAGTGAAATCCCCCTCTTTTCATAATGGTTTGCCCTGGCAGCACAGGGGAGGGGGGGGGGGGGCGTGCGTTTGTTTACGGCCGGCATTTTTCAATGCAGCGGCACATAATGAACACTCTGGTGTCTGGTGTCTCATTATTATGCAATAATCGTACAGAAACAGCTTGTGAGCAGACGAGTTTGTATTGTTCGATTACGATTTTTTTTTTTTTAAAAAGCAGACGTGTTTGGTGATAACTACGTAATATTGGACTGTTATTTTTGCATCGTGTATCAGCCCCTAATCATGGCACCAAAGAAAGCAAGTGGAAGTGGTGAACCTGGCTAAGAAAAGAGGAAAATAGGGCGCAAAACTATAGAATTTAAGAAAGATTTAATCGCAAAATATGAGTCAAGTGTGCGTGTGTCTGTGTTGGCGAAGGAGTTCGGGATGCCGAAATGCCCTGCCTACTGCCTGCTGACAGCTGGGAGAGGCGCACGCCCCACGACAGATAGAGAGAGAGAGATGTTCCTTCAATTTTTATGTTACTATGTTATGTTAAAATTGGTCATCTCCCATTACATTTGTACAGTTTATGGTGTGAAATTGTAAAAAAAAAAGTGGTTTAAAAAAGTTTGTTTTCTTGACTTGGAACGGATTAAAACATTTTACATTGATTTCAATGGGAAACATGGTTTCGGTTTCCGAACAATTCGGTTTCCGAACAGTCTTCTGGAACGGATTAAGTACGAAAACCGAGGTTTGACTGTATTTAACTCTTCTTTTTGTTTAGTGACTGTAAGGCTGAATTGAAGTGTCACTTTTTATGTTGTAATTTTCTCCCTCTGAAGTGAATAATATCTATTATCCATATCATTATGAACTTCATTCACTGACCTTTCTGTGGAAGTCTTTGAAGGGAGGCCAATGCCAACCTGGCCACGGCCTCTGATCCCACCAGTGGTCGGCAGCCAGTATCTGTCCACCATTTGCCTTACGCGGTGCAAAACCTCTCATTCGCATAGAGTTGATCAGGTTGTTGATTGCTTGCAAAAAAATGGCGGCAAAAACTAATGTTTTGTGTTCATATTTTTGTTCAGCCATACTTAAGTATGGTTTCCCAATATGGATAGAAAAGAAAACAAGACAAAATAATACATTACTTATCTTTTGTCGTTTTATTTGCTAAATAAATATGAACATTTTGCTTTTTTTATGTTCTTAGGAAGTCGCAATGTCCCATCGCCAATGAGCTATTTTTAGAACAGACCCATGGGCTTGTCATGCTGTCCTTGGTGCGAACTGGGACCACGGGCGGAATCAGAAACGGTGACCAGGGTGGCATTGGCCAACCTTGAAATGTGATTGGACCCCACAAGGTGCCACTTTTGTCCCAGTGTAGGAGAACTTGAGACACAACCTGGATAGGTGCTCCGCAACCCCGTCTTCCTACCCATAGAAAGGACAGTGACATCTGTGAATTAAGTTAATAAGGACCTCTTTTTATTCACTTCAGAGGGAGAAAGTTACGACATAAACCATAACACTTTAATTTAAATATACCTCCCCTACACAAAAAGGAGAGGTTACATAAATACATGACAAATATCTAACCTGCTGAAAGGGTTAAAAACAGAAAGGGCCTCTCCCTACTACTATTGCTCTGCTTGAACAATTATTTACAGGGTTGTGTTGTCACTTTCAACTTTCAAGAATGTTGCACACCCCTCGCACCACCCCTGACAGAAATGAGGAATGTGTGTCGGTTTTTGCTTTATTTTATAAAATAACTTACAAGGTCAATATTACAGTAATGTTTCAACAACGTCCACAAAAATAAGAGATACATAATAATGATTAAGTATTTATAAAACACTAAGAATGGCACCAAAATCTCAAATAAATAAAAATAAATACAGTACTTTAAAAAATACAATAAATGCCTCTACTGTTAAATTAAAATTGTTGATTATCTGAAACTTTCACTTGGCCTTGAGTTATTCTTTGAACATATTGAAGCATTGATCTTATATCCAGAAATACAAGACAAGATATCCAAAGATTCTTCAAATAGTAAATATAGTTTTGAACCATGTTACAAACATTTTCTAAATTATATTATGTTGGCCTATATTTAAAACACAGGTACGTGAAAATGTCAGTATTCTACCTTTATAGACAAGGACTGATGGGACACTATGTAAATATTCTGAAAACTGGGAAACTGGAAAACTGGGGCGGCCTGTTGGTCCAGCGGTTAGTGTGTCAACCTTACAGTGTAGAGGTTCAATTCCAGCTCTGGCCTCCCTGTGGGGAGTTTGCATGTTCACCCCGGCCTGCGTGGGGTTTTTCCCAGGACTCCGGTTTCCTCCCACATTACAAAAACGTGCATGGCAGGCTGATTGAACACTTACAAAGTGTCCCTAGGTGTGAGTGTAAGCGCAGATGGTTGTTCGTCTCTGTGTGCCCCGCGATTGGTTGGCAACCGGTTCAGTGTCCCCTGCCTACTGCCCGAAGACAGATGGGATAGGCTCCAGCACGACACTTGTGAGGTTACGCGGATCAGAAAATGAATGAATGTGAAAACTGAATATGAAAGGGAGAAATCTACACAGCATTTAGATCAATTTATTTTTTTTCCAAATTAAGTTTGACCAATCGATGAACCTCTCAAACATGTCGACATAATTATTGCAGGAAAAACAACTTTCATTCGTAACATTCCATTTAATTTTCATCGTGTAATCAATGTGCTGGTCAGCGCTTTTCCACAACAGCGTTTTGGGTTGTGTTCGGCGAGCATGTATAACGCAATCGCCACTAGCAATTTTGAGGTACAACAGTTGGGTCGGGAACCTGGGAATGTAAGAGAAACGGGTGGCAGGGCACCAAAGCTATCCCGACGAGAGGTCTGCACAGGAGATTCATGTTTTTGCGTAAATAAGCCTACGTTGTTTTTGTATTACAACTACGTTGTACTACGATGGTCCAGTGGTTATCGCGTCGACCTCACGGTGCAGGGTTCGATTCCGGCTCTGGCCTCCTTGTGTGGAGTTTCAATCTTCTCCCCATGCCTGTGTGGGTTTTCCCTGGGTACTCCGGTTTACACCCACATTTCAAAAACATGCATGGGAGGTTCATGGAACACTCTAAATTGTCTATATGTGACTGTGAGTGTGAATGGTTGTTCGTCTCTGTGTGCGAGCTTTTTTTTTTATTCCCCCCTCAACCCCCACAAGCTGTTGGTGCCCTACACGCAGTGCGTGATCAGCGCATGCAGAGCGCCTGCTAGTCAATCGCAGGGCACCAATACATGCACAACGGTTCGCGCTCACAATTACACCGTGGGACAATTTCGGGCAGGGAGAGGGAACTCCGGTATCCTGCCTGTTAGGGAGAATAGGAGAGATCTCAAACACACCTAATTCAATGGCTGATGATTGTTTCAGGTTTCCACAGAGCTAGCCGATGAGCTGATCATTTGAATCAGGTATGTTGAAGTAGAGAGAAATCCAAAATAAGCAGGACATACCCCTGATTTAGAGAAACAAGAAACGTTCAATTCTTCATTTAAAACAGTTCAATACTGACCTAAAGTGGTACAAGAATGACGTGTAACTTCTTCCTTGACAAGCAGCAGCCACTTTATTAGGTCCCATGTTTAATCAGCTTCAATTAAAAAGACCATTTTTGATTGACACCTATGACGCGTTTATTTACACCTGCCACAAACACATGCTCTGATTTGAAACACGTCTTGAGAGATACTGTATGCCCATTATTGACTGACATCAGACTAATTGACAACCGCCACATACGATGATTGAAATCTGTCATTGACATGTTCATTATTTAGTTACACCTCTTAAAGACGTGCGTGTCCCCGACACGTTCATAATTGTGCGTGTGTGTATTACATCATACGTGTCTCACTCTTCTCTTGTTGCGCATAATGAGATCTTTTGAATGGCTGCTTTAACCCGCATGAGCAGCAGGGGGAAGTAAAAGACTAAATTGTGTGTGAGTGTGGGCGAAGCTGTGTGCGTCTAAGTTGCGGAGCCGCCATGGGCCCCACAGACTTCCTGCAAGACTTTCATTCACTCTGCCGCATTCGTCCCAGAAAGGAACAGCCCAACCACGGACCGTTGGCCCCTCCCCACCATAACCACCACCACCATCACTACCACGACATCATAATCATCATCTTTCCTCCATCTATCTCGAGCACAGATGGCATGTTGAGGTCCAGCTGTGAACACATGAGGATCTAAAAACAAGAACGCCATTTGGAAAGTTAACTTGGGAACTTCGTGGGGATTCCTGAACTTCCTGCTTGGACTCTCTTTGGATCTTCCACCATGGCACAATCTGTCACATTGGTTCTGGCTCTGTCTCTGTGGCAGATGTTTGCGGCGAACACACTCCTCAATGAGCCCACTGAGGGCCCGGATGTATACCTGGAGCAGCACCCACGCCTGGCTCGTGGGGCCGACGAGGAGGATCAGCAGTCCACCACTGGCCAGTACTTTGAGAAAGACTCTGTGACATCGCCGCAAGTCACCCAACTCTCCAACATGTCAGATCCAGAGGATGCCTCTCGGGACCACTCCCCGGGACTCTTCAATCCTTTCTACCCACTGAGGCAAGGTTCCTACATTGCCTATACGACCGTGCTGGCAGCTGGCCTGCTGCTGGCTGTGGGTGTGGTGGGCAACATGGCGATCATGTGTATTGTGTGGAACAACTTCTATATGAGGTCAGCCTGGAACTACCTACTGGCCAGCGTTGCATTCTGGGACTTCCTGCTGTTGCTGCTCTGCCTGCCTGTCGAGCTGGCTAACTGGCTGTCACACCGGCGCATCCTGCCCGACATCACCTGCCGATTGGTGCCCTACATGGAGGTAGGTGAAGCTTGGGCAGGTGTGCTCATGAGAGCCTTCGTCTTGTCATGATGACGGTGGTCAACTCTTTTCCTCGCACATGAATTCATTCACTGCTAGCCGTTTTTAAAACAGTGTATCGCTATATAACGGTATAATATATATATATATATATATCCATCCATTTTCCGAGCCGCTTCATCCTCACTAGGGTCGCGGGGGGTGCTGGAGCCTATCCCAGCAGTCTTCGGGCAGTAGGCGACACTGAATTGGTGCCAATTCCACGCTCACACTCATACCTAGGGACAATTTAGAGTGCCCAACGAGCCTGCCATGCATGTTTTTGGAATGTAGAAAACCCACGCAAGCCCGGGGAGAACATGCAAACTGCTGGGATCGAACCCGGTACCTCTGCACTGTGAAGCCGACGTGTGACTGTGGGCGGCCCGGTGTGTGTGTGTGTATATATATATATATATACATATATATACACTCAAACCTCAGTTTTCGTACTTAATCCGTTCTAAAAGACTGTTTGAAACCGAATTGTTCGAAAACCGCAACCATGTTTCCCATTGGAATCAATGTACAAAATTTTAATGCGTTCCAAGTCAAGAAAACAACTTTTTTAAACCACTTTTTTTATAATCTCACACCATAAACTGCACCCATGTAATAGGAAAGCAGGTAATATGTAAAATACTGTACAAACAAACTGTATTATGTTTTATTTTCACCAATTTTAACATTAACATAGTAACATAAAAATTGAAGGAACATTCTCTCTCTCTATTTCTCTCTCTCTCTCTCTCTCTCTCTCTCGCTCTCTCGATCTGAACAATACAAACTCGTCTGCTCACAATGGATGCTACACGAGGAAGCTGTTTCTAATAATAATAATAATACATTTTATTTGTGGGCGCCTTTCTCAGAACTCAAGGACAGCTGTTTCTATATGATTATTGCATAATAATGAGACACCGGACACCAGAGTGTCGATTATGTGCTGCTGTATTGAAAACTGCCGGCCGTAAACAAACGCACGCCCCCCCCCCCCCCTCCCCTGTGCTGCCAGGGCAAACCATTCTGAAAAGAGGTGGGTTTCACTCGGCCTAACAGAAGCGTCTCACCAAACACGTCTGCTTTTTTTAATTGAACAATACAAACTTGTCTGCTCATAAAGGACGCTACAGGACACCAGAGTGTTGATTAAGTGCCGCTGTATTGAAAACTGCTGGCCATAAACAAATGCACGCACGCACTCCCCCGTGCTGCTCGGGCAAACCATTCTGAAAAGAGGGGGGTTTCACGCTCCCTAAAAGAAGCGTCTCACAAAACACGCCTGCTTTTTTTATTGAACAATACAAACTCGTCTGCTCACAATGGCAGCGACACGAGGAAGCGTTTCACCAAACACATCTGCTTTTTTTTCAAAATCTTGATTGAACAATTTTCTCCCCCTCTCCCTCCCTTGTGGTTTCTTTCTGACTTGCGGGTTGAGTGAACGCTGCCGCGTTTGGCTGCCGCTGCTCAGCCGCATTGTGTTTTATTGTTCTTGTTCCTGATTGTAAAGTGTCCTTGGGTGTTTTGAAAGGCGCTTATAAAATAATGTATTATTATTATCATACAAAAACGTCTGCTCACAATGGACGCTACGAGGAAGCGAAGCCGAGAGAAGTGAAGCAACGCATTCAAGTGCGCTCAGTTAGTTCGAGAACCGAAATTTGTTCGTCATCCGAGGCATAAAAAAAACTCTAAATTTTTGTTCGAAAACCGAATTGTACGAGAACCGAGACGTTCGAAAACCGAGGTTTATATATATCTATATATATAGATATATATTTTGGATAGCTCAGTTGGTAAGGCACCGGTTTGGCATACGGGAGACGGGGGTTCGAATCCCGCTTGGGGCAAAAATGAGCACATAACACAGTGTGGGTCCTTGGGCAAGACCATTCACGCTAATGCCTACCTCATACAATGATGAGAGATAATAAAACCAATGACATGCTGGCTCAGACGTCGCCCGGCCAAACAAGGTCTGCGTGCTGGGGAACCAGAGCACCGTGATGAAAAATGGGCAACTGGAACAAAGCGGAGATGGGCGAGATGCGATAACATGACTCTGTTGGAATGCTACTACTCAAGCAATCCTAGTCAGAGGGGTTACATGCAGAGAATATGGGCTGAATGGTTACTCCGAAACCCACAGTCACGGTTGACCACGAAACAACTAGTAGCTCAGTGTTCCAACATCCAAAAACGACAACTGCTGTCACAACTTGAGATTGATGAGGTACAACGCAGGTTCCATGGTGAAGGGCCCCAGGCTGCCATATCAGAGAAGGAGGTCATACCAGAGATCGGGAGGCAAGCCTCAATGAATGCAGATGATGAGATTGGGAGGCCAGCCCCAATGAATGAAATGCTGAGCGAGGCAGCAACTGACCTGAAAGCGAAGATCATGGCGAGAATGAAAGCTGGGCAACCTAGAAACCGATTAAAACGGCTATGTGAAGTACCACCTGAGAGTCTCATGGAAAGTGTGAATGCAGCACTGAGGGCGATCCCTACCGTAACAATCACGGAAACCAATGAGCTGGTATACGCTTCAGCATCAGTGATCCTAGAGATGCTTGGCTATAAGAGCAACCATGGGAGCCATGAGATACGTTACCCACCATGGAAAAGACGGTTGGAGGCTAAGATCAAGGCGGCTCGGAAAGATGTGAGTCAATTGACAGAGGCCCAGAGAGGTGTGATGAAAAGGCCGATACCCAAGAGGTACATCCAGATGACCATACCTGAAGCACTCGAAACTGACAAACAAAGGCTCCAGGCCTTGTCCAGCCGCCTAAAGTGGTACACGAAAGAGAATGAGGCCAGACGAATAAACAGGCTGTTCGCAACCCAACCTGCGAAAGTGTACGCTCAGTGGCAGGGTCCTAACAGCAGAGCTGACCCACCAAGACTGGAAACTGAAAGGTACCGGAAAGGCATATGGCAGAAGGAGGTTGCACATAACAGCAGTGCACAATGGCTGGTGACTCTGAGAGAGGAGCACAGCAACCTCCCTGAACAGAACACAGTTACCATAACAGTGGCAGACATACAGGAAAGAGTCTCAGATATGAAAAACTGGACAGCACCAGGCCCGGACATGGTCCACGCCTACTGGCCGAAGAAACTCACAGCACTCCATGAGTGCCTAGCAGCACAAATGAACCAGTTGCTGAGGGATGGGACTCACCCAGGATGGCTAACTGAAGGGCGAACGATCCTGATCATGAAGGATTCCTCAAAGGGTGCAGCCCCATCCAACTATCGGCCAATAACCCGTCTCTCCACAACATGGAAGCTCATGTCAGGCATCATTGCGGCGAAGATAAGTGGACACATGGATCAATACATGAGTGAAGCACAGAAGGGCATTGGTAGAGATACCAGAGGAGCCAAACATCAGCTCCTGGTTGACAGAACAGTCGCACAAGACTGCAGGTCCCGACACACCAACCTGTACACAGCCTGGATTGGTTACAACAAAGCCTATGACTCGATGCCACATACATGGATCACTGAATGCTTGGAGTTGTATCAGGTGAACAGGACCCTAAGAGCCTTCGTTGCAAACTCGATGAGAATGTGGAAAACCACACTTGAAGCCAATGGCAAGCCACTTACCCAAGTGTTCATCAAATGTGGCTAATACCAAGGTGATGCACTCTCCCCACTGCTGTTCTGCATAGGACTGAACCCCCTAAGCCAAGTAATCGCCAAGACAGGCTATGGATACCGCCTCAGAAATGGAGCTACGATAAGTCACCTCCTCTACATGGATGACATAAAGCTGTATGCTAAGAGCGAAAGGGACATAGACTCCCTGATCCACACAACCAGGATCTACAGCAGTGACATCGGGATGTCATTCGGGCTCGAGAAATGTAGTCGGATGGTGACTAAGAGAGGCAAGGTAGTCCGCACTGAAGGGGTCTCACTCCCAGAAGGAACAATAGCAGACATTGAGGACAGCTACAAGTACCTCCGTACACCACAAGCCAATGGCAACCTCGAACGCCAAATACCTCCAGTGGAACCATGGAACCATGCATGGAGGGTTCCATCCCAAATCCAGCACCCTGAGACTGTACACAAGCCGAAAGGAAGGAGGCCGCGGACTAGTGAGTATGAGAGCCACTGTCCAGGATGAAACATCCAAGGTCCATGAATACATCAAGGAGAAGGCTCCAACGGATGACGTACTCAGAGAATGCCTCAGACAATGGGGAACAGAGGATGAGGTGCTGGAAGAGGGACCATCATGGGAGGATAAGCCCCTACACGGGATGTACCACCGGTCCATAACTGAAGTGGCTGATCTCAAGTCCTGGCATAGTCTACCGTAACATCTGTGCGGAGTATGGACTGAAAACCCCAAGGTAAAAATGGGAAACACCTCCGAGGGTGGTGGAGAATGGACCGAGCGAAGATCCTGTGGGACTTCCAGATCCAGACTGACAAGATGGTAATGGCGAACCAACCAGATTTCGTGTTCTCAAGTGATGGAAACATCAGAAAGAAGGAACATGAGAAACTCGAGAAATACCAAGGGCTCAGAGAGGAGCTGGAAAGAGCCTGGAAGGTAAAGGTGACAGTCGTGCCTGTGGTGATCGGAGCACCTGGGGCAGTGACCCCCAAACTAGATGAGTGGTTGCAACAGATCCCAGGAACAACATCGTACATCTCAGGCCAGGAAAGCGTAGTGCTGGGAACAGCAAGGATACTGCGCAGAAAATGTTCATGTAAAATTGAAAATCGAAAGTGTAGTTTCAGTAAATATTTTCATTTTGCACATAGAAAACTGATCCATGATTCCTTGTTGATGAGAGCATTAAAACAGGAAAAAATAGGATGAAAAAATATAAAAGGAAATTTTGAAATTATAAAAACTGAGTAATCACAATTAATTAGGAGTTACAGTCAAACCTCGGTTTTCGTACTTAATCCGTTCCAGAAGACTGTTCGGAAACCGAATTGTTCGGAAACTGAAACCATTGAAATCAATGTAAAATGTTTTAATCTGTTCCAAGTCAAGAAAACAACTTTTTTAAACCACTTTCTTTTTTTTTTACAATTTCACACCATAAACTGTACAAATGTAATGGAAGATTACCAATTTTAACATTAACATAGTAACATAAAAATTGAAGGAACATCTCTCTCTCTATCTGTCGTGGGGCGTGCGCCTATCCCAGCTGTCAGCAGGCAGTAGGCGGGGCATTTCGGTATCCGGAACTCCTTCGCCAACACAGACACACCTGACTCATATTTTGTGATTAAATCTTTCTTAAATTCTATAGTTTTGCGCCCTATTTTCCTCTTTTCTTCACCAGGTTCACCACTTCCACTTGCTTTCTTTGGTGCCATGATTAGGGGCAGCCAGGATGAGTGCCTCTGTGCTGTCCTTCAGGCCAGCCCTTTCTCACCACTGATAGGACTTCTTGAGATCAGCCACTTCCGTTATGGCCCGGTGGTACATCCCGTGTAGGGGCTTGTTCTCATCAGTGGCGGATGCTTGTCTGTCAAGGAGGGGAAGCACAAATCCGGTCCACAAATTTCAAATTTTCTGCCATTATGTGCAGCTTGCTACTTTGGTCACTCGCTAGCTGGAACTAGCGCGAGGCTAATGTGAAGTGTGTCCACTTGCGAGTGCTTATTTACGGTGGAGGAGCTCAGCAGCACCCGCTGCTCAGTTAGGATGGAAGCTGTGGTTATATAAGTCAGTCGATACCCATCAGGTGCCTCTGGGGTCCCGCAGCCCACGAAGGCCCGATAAGACTCCTTCAGCTTGACGGCATCCCTTACTGCCGGTGTCCACCAGCGAGTACAGGGGTTGCCGCCACGACAGCCACTTTACGGCCACCATTCAGATTGACTGCCTCAATAAATGAGGAACAGAACATGGTCCACTCGGACTCAATGTCCCCCGGCCTCCCCCAGGATTTGGAAAAAGCTCTGCCGGAGGTGGGCATTGAAATTCTTTCTGACAGGGGATTCCGCCACACGCTACGGTTGGGTCTGCCAGGTCGGATCGGCATCTTCCCCACCAACTCACCACCAGGTGATGATCAGTTGACAGCTCCTCCCCTCTCTTCACTCGAGTGTCCAAAACATGCGGCGGCAAATCAGTTGACACAACCACAAAGTCAATCATCGAACTGCGGCCAAGGGTGTCCCGGTGGCAAGTGCACATTAGGTTGAACATGCTGTTCATTATGGACAATCCGTGACGAGCACAGAAGTCAAATATCAAAACACAGCTCGAGTTCTGACCGGGGGGGCTCCTCCCAATCACGCCTTTCCAGGTCTCACTGTAATTGAAGTCCCCCAGCAGAACAAGGGTCCCCAGCTGGAGCGCTCTCCAGCACACCCTCCAAGGACTCCAAAAAGGGTGGGTACGCTGAGCTGCAGTTGGGTGCATATGCACAAACAACAGTCAGGACCCATCCCCACACCACAAGGCGGAGGGAGGCAACCCTCTCGTCTACTGGTGCGAACCCCAAATTAACAGGCACTGAGTCGAGGGGCAATGAGTATGCCCACACCTGCTCTACGCCTCTCACCAAGGGAAGCTCAAGAGTGGAAGAGAGTCGAACCCCTCTTGAGAGAATTAGCACAGAGCCCAGGCTGTGTGTGGAGGCAAGTGCGACTATATCCAGCCGGAACTTCACTACCTCGCACACCGGCTCCTTTCCTGCAAGAGAGGTGGCATTCCACGTCTCTAGAGCTAGCTTCTGTTGCCGAGGATCGGACCGCCAAGGTACCCGCCCTTGGCTGCCTTCGAGCTCACATTGAACCCGACTCCTTTGGCCCCTCCCATAGGTGGTGAGTCCTTGAGAAGAGGGACCCACGTTACCTCTTTGGGCTGAGCCCGGCCGGGCCCCATGGGGCCATTAGGCGCTCGCCAACGAGCCCCATCTCCGGTCTGAGGGGGGCCCCAGTGACCCGCGTCTGGGCAAGCGAAACTGAGGTCCATGTTTCTCATTCATCATAAGGGTTTTTTTCAGCAAAATTGAGAAAAACAAAATCAACCAAAAAGACCTACAAATATCAGCCGATTGAACGGTCTGGCTCCAGTTAAATTGAGAGTGCATCAAATGAGGAGGGAGGCTACGCTAAACGCATCTTGTATGACTGTGATTTTTTGGGATGTTATTTTGTTCGTGCATCAAATGTCATTATCATGTTATATGACAAGTGGCGACTGGTCCGCTGATCGTGGCATCTCTCAGGTGGTGTCTCTGGGTGTCACTTCCTTCACACTGTGTGTTCTGGGCATCGACCGTTTCCACGCCGCCACAAGCTCGTCACAACGAAAGACACGGCGAGTGGAGCGCTGTCGCTCTGTACTGGTCAAGTTGGCCGTGGTATGGGTCGCCGCCGTGCTGCTGGCCAGTCCTGAGCTCTTCTTATGGCACGTCACAAGGACTGCCCACACCACCGCTGTCGACTCCTGTTCCATCAGCATCTCCTCCCCACCTTCCTTGCTCCTACCAGACTCCCTGCACTCGCTCCTGCACAGATACCACCAGGTGAGGCTACACCTACTTTGCCAGTCGACACGCGAACCAGATGCCATTAACATCTTTCCAGTGCGGTTATGATATCCATCCATCCATCCATCCATCCTTTTCCTAATCCATTTATCCTCAGTGTTGCGGGCGTGCTGGAGCCTATCCTAGCTGTCTTTGGGCAGTAGGCTGGTTGCAATGTCAATCGCAGGGCACAGATAGACGAACAACCATTCACGCTCACAATCACACTTCGGCACAATCTTAGACCCCTACCATACATATTTGGAAATGTGGAAGGGAACCATAGTACCCGGAGAAAATCCACGCAGGCACGGACCGGGAGAACATGCAATATCTAGCCCGGAATCTTTTTTTTTAAGCTTTCCCGTATTCTATTTCGTGAACGAAACCGTTTTTTTTGGGGGGGGGCGTTTTCATTAACTATAATAACCTTTGGTTTTCAGTACTCGCAGTGGGCCATGTTATCTTCATATTTTTCAGGCTCGCATGTGGTGGACTTTTGGCTGTTACTTGTGCCTGCCGGTCCTCTTCACTGTCCTCTGCCAAATGGCGACCCGCAACGTCCACAGTGACTCGAGCTCCACTTACAAGCAGCGGAGCCATGACGACATGTCCTCCAATCACAAGCGACATCATCAGAAGGCGCAGGAGCAGCAGCTCAACTGCACATTGTTAGCACTAGCGCTGGTGTACACCATCTGTGCTCTGCCTGAACACATATGCAACATCACGCTGGCGTACACCCACGTCACCATCTCTGTGGACACGGCGGCCACGCTTGCGCTCTTACATCACTTTCTATTGTTCCTCAAGTCCTCTGTCACTCCTGTGGTCCTGCTGTTTTTATGTAAGGTAGGTAATATGATTTATCTAAAAATCACACAACTACACATCTGTGTGTACACACAATTATGTGAATATCTGCACTCTGTGTACGGTCCACAGGCGCTGGGTCGGGTTTTCGTAGACTGCTGCTGCTGCTGCTGTCGAGCATGTCAGCAGAACTCGGTTGAAGGTTCTCCCGGCTCTGCTCACCTCCCGCTGAAGGCAACCAAAGAAGCAGCCAACTTCTTAGACAAAACAAAAGACGCGTCGCCTATCTTGTCCATCTCCAGTTAGAGATGATACTGCTCCTTCTTCATTCTTTTCTCATTTCGTCCTGCATCCTACTTTTTATCTTCTGCTCTACGGTCTCTCTATTTCCTGTCTTTACTTCTTGTCTTCTTCTTCTCTGAAGTAAGTGTCATCTGTCGTCACAATAGAGACTGGTAGAACATTTGGGAAGAGGTTTGACAAGGCCACAAAAAAGGGAAAAAAAAATCACTGTATGGCACAGATGCATAAAGATGATGTTTAAGTAGCAGTTCCAAATAATTATGTTAATGTTGAATGTGAAAAGAAAAATGAATCAAGTCAAGGTAGCTGAATTTGAATTGACACAAATTATTCTCTGCCATGACTTTCGTTTGTTGATTTTTTTAATGTGAAAAATGTCAATTAACAAACTTTAGAAGACTTTAACACACTACATCAGTGTATTTTGTTTGCATTTGAAGACAAATGGCTTGCTGACCCGTTGTCGCCATGGTAAGAATGACATGACATCAAATTGACTAATGTAAGTCATGTATTAACCATATGACTAAAGTGACGGTCAATGTGTTGCCATAGTTACGTGAAAGAATGACTGTGAAAAATGTGAAATAAAAAATAACTTTACCTTCAGCGTTGATTATGTCATCACTCGACAATTATGTCCCGTTATCGAGATTGGCAATATCGTACAATAATAATAAGAATAATCTTTTAATATTTTAAAAATCATCATTTGTGTTAATATACTGAATTTATTCCATAGTATCCATCCATCCATTTTCCAATCTGCTTTATCCTCACAAGGATCGTGGGGGGTGGTGAGCCTCTCCTAGCCATCTTCGGGCAGTAACTGGTTGCCAGCCAATAGCAGGGCACATGGAGACGAAACAACCATCCACAATCACACTAACACCAGAGGACAATTCAGAGCAGGGGTGTCAAACTCATTTCACATTGCGGGCCACATACGGCCTCGGCAGATGTCAAGCGGGCCGGACCATTAAAATTATACCATACTCTGCTATAAATAAACAAAATAATATGTCTTCCTTTTGTTTTGGTCTAAAGAAGCACAAGAACATTAGGAATATGTTTACATTTAATGAAATGCAATTTACTTTTATCATTCACATATATGCATTGTAACTGATCCCACTGATTGTACAAAGGCACCAAACTTTAACAAGTAATTGGTATTGATAAATACATGTATAGTAATGCATTTTAAGATTAAACGAGATTGATAAAAAAAGGAATATTTAAACCATTTACACATGTGCATATAAAATCTAAATTTAATCCCTGCCTACACTTTACAAACTAAGGAGAGTGCTATTAAATGTGTAAAGAATAAAGTATTCACATGTCCTTGATAGCGTCTGCTGTATTGGGTCTGTCTCAGTGACGGACTGAGACTGTGGTTGTCTTCTTCTCTGATCAAAACAATGTTGTCTTCTACTATGATCAAAGCAGTGTCTCCCCGAGTGGATACTGCTTTGCTTTAATAAGACACTGCATCTTATTAAAAATATTCATTCCGTGTCTTTTATGCATTTTCTCACTTTAAAATGATTCTGCGGGCCTGATCAAACCTCCTTGGAGGCCGGTTACGGCCCATGGGCAGTATGTTTGACCGCCCTGATTTAGAGTGTTCAATCAGCCTGCCATGCATGTATTTGGAGTACCCGGAGAAAACCCACGCAGGCCCGGGGAGGACATGTAAACTTCACACAGGGAGGCCAGAGCTGGAATTGAACTCAGGCCCTCTGCACTGTGAGGTCGACGCGCGAACCACTGGATCACCGGGCCACCCTATTCCATAGTATTACAATACTTGAAAAGTTTAAATGTCAACTGACCGGAGGATACCACCAATCACGCGTGCACACACACACTGACTGACACAAATACTCACTCGCCCCCTCGCAATCTTGAAAGTAAAGGTGTTGTCTGGGAAAAAAAAAGTTTCCCATTGTACTTCCTTCTTCTCTTGGTTACCACCAGCAACCAGCGTGCGTTGTGTGTGTGTGTGTTTGTCTGGATTTATGTGAGTGTGTTTGTTTGTGAGTAGGTTTAAAAATGTGTTTGTGTGTGTGTGCGCGCCACCACACCAGCAAGAAGTCATCTATGTTGAGAGTTTAGTGTTGGAGGTTGTGAAGGTGGCAAAAGACTGTGTGTGACATCATCACATGAACGCTGGCGAGTGGCCTGGGCTTTGAGCAATGGCAAGCTCATTAGCAGTGATGAGCGCTCACATACTGGTCGAAAACACTGAAACAGACATCCCCTGTTCTCTAATGAAGCCACCAACACGGCACCCAGCAGTCCTGTGACTATTCATCCCCTGATGTGTGTGCTTCAGACCAGTGTTACACAACCAAAGGGTCATAGGTTTGAGTCCCTCATTGGCTACTTTATTGGTGTTAATACTCGTGTAACAAAAATGTCAATTTACAGATGCCATGTCTGACTGTTTGTCATGGCAACACATACTGCAGCTATCATGTCATGAAAGTCATGACAACAACCTGTTTTACGCAAAGTGCATATCCCACTGAGGGCCAAATGTTTATGAGTGTTGGCAAAGGTAGGAAAGGTTGGGTTCTCATCAGGGTTCCTTCAAGGTTGCACACATTCACCAAATGTTCTTCAGACCTTCGTCAACATTTTTTCTTGTCGCAAAGAAATTAACATGTTTAAAAAAAAAACTAAGAATCTCTATGCTGAAGACCCTAATTAGAGTGCCCAGTTGGGTCATTATGCTCCAGGCTGAAGTGTTTCCAGGCCAGCCGTGAGACAAAGTCTCTTTAGCGTGTCCTGGGTCGTCCCTTGGCGGAACATGCCCGGAACACTTCACCAGGAAGGTTTCCAGGAGGCAACCTAATGAAGAACCAAGCCATCTCAAGTGGCTCCTCTCAATGCAGAAAAGTAGTGGCTCTACTATGATGCCCGAGTTCCTAGCCTTACCTCTAAAGGAGAGCCCTGCGGGGAAAACTGATTTCAGCAGGATCTTTTGTTTCGTTAGTGACTCAGGCGCCTTCCCTGCCAGAGAGGTGATTTCATGTCTCCAGAACTAGCTTCTGTCATTGGAGATCGGACCGCCTTTGGCTGCCACCCAGCTCACAAGGCAACCGACCCCTATGGCCTCTCCCACAGGTGGTGAGCCCATGGGAAGGGGACTCATTTTGCCCTTTCTGGCTGTGCTCGGGCGGCATGGGTGCTCACCAACGAGCCCCACCTCCTGTGTGGGCAAGAGAAAACAATGTCCATTCATCTCAATCATCACTAGCGCTCATATGAACCGTACTACGTCTCATTCGTCACCTAGGATGTGTTTGCATTGGGTGATCCTGCCATGGGCATGAACATTTGACACACACTCCCCTCCACCATGGTAAGGTGATGATTCATGAATGGGAAATTGGCTTAAAACAAACAGAAAAAAAAAAGTCGAAATTCGAGAACAACAACACACACACAAAAAAACACATCACTTTTGGCTTTTATTTTGAACAAAATTTGCATGACAAAAAAATGTAGTTGTCACGGTTTGAATCGATCCATTCGTTATCTAAATCGTTTTATCCTCACGAGGGTCGTGGGTGTGCTGGAGAGTATCCCAGTCTTCTTCCGCCAGTAGGTGGTGTACACCCTGAACTGGTTGTCAGCCAATCGCACAGCACACATAGACCCAAAAAATTATTCACACTCAAAATCGGGACAATTTAGAGTGATTAGTTACCCTCCCGTGCATGTTTAGGGAATGAGGGAGGAAACCAGGGTACCCGGAGAAAACCTACGCAGGCCCGGATCTCTAGATTGTGAGGCGGACATGTTAACCAGTTGAAGAACGTACCATTTGAAAATTTGTTTTATAAAACGTGTTTGAGATAAATTGATTTAAAGTTGGGACGGTTTGAATCAGTCAAAATATGGAGACTTAGATGACGCCCCCCCCCCCCAAAAAAAATCGAATTTTGGCTCTTAATTTAAACTAATATATATATATATATTTTTTTTTAAATATATATAAATATAGCGGCTGGATAGCTCAGTTGGTAAGGCAGCGGTTGGCATACGGGAGACGGGGGTTCGAATCCCGCTTGGGGCAAAAATGAGCACATAACACCATCCAGTGTGGGTCCTTGGGCAAGACCCTTCACGCTAATGCCTACCTCATTCAATGATGAGAGACAATAAAACGAATGACAAGGTCTGTGTCAGGTGCTGGGGAACCAGAGCACCGTTGATGAAAAATGGGCTACTGGAACAAAGCGCAGATGGGCGAGATGCGATAACATGGCTCTGTTGGAATGCTACTACTCAAGCAACCCTAGTCAGAGAGGTTACACGCAGAGAATGTGGGCTAAATGGTTACTTCGAAACCCACAGTCACGGTTGACCACGAAACAACTAGTAGCTCAGTGTTCCAACATCCAAAAACGGCAATTGCGGTCACAACTTGAGATTGATTAGGTACAACGCAGGTTCCATGGTGAAGGGCCCCAGGTTGCCAGATCAGAGGAGGAGGTCATATCAGAGATCGGGAGGCAAGCCCCAATGAATGAAAGGCTGAGCGAGGCAGCAACAGACCTGAAAGCTAAGATCATGGCGAGAATGAAAGCTGGGCAACCTAGAAACCGAATACAACGGCTATATGAAGTACCACCTGAAAGTCTCATGGAAAGTGTGAATGCAGCACTGAGGTCGATCCCTACCATAACGATCACGGAAACCAATGAGCTGATATACGCTTCAGTGATCCTAGAGATGCTTGGCTATAAGAGCAACCATGGGAGACATGAGATACGTTACCCACCATGGAAAAGACGGTTGGAGGCTAAGATCAAGGCGGCTCGGAAAGATGTGAGTCAATTGACGGAGGCCCAGAGAAGTGTGATGAAAAGGCCGATACCCGAGAGGTACATCCAGATGACCATACCTGAAGCACTCGAAACTACCAAACAAGCCTTGTCCAGTCGCCTAAAGCGGTACACAAAAGAGAATGAGGCCAGACGAATAAACAGGCTGTTCGCAACACAACCTGCGAAAGTGTACGCTCAGTGGCAGGGTCCTAACAGCAGAGCTGACCCACCAAAACTGGAAACTGAAAGGTACTGGAAAGGCATATGGGAGAAGGAGGTTGCACATAACAGCAGTGCACAATGGCTGGTGACCCTGAGAGAGGAGCACAGTTACCATAACAGTGGCAGACATACAGGAAAGAGTCTCAGATATGAAAAACTGGACAGCACCATGGTCCACACTTACTGGCTCAAGAAACTCACAGCACTCCATGAGCGCCTAGCAGCACAAATGAACCAGTTGATGAGGGATGGGACTCACCCAGGATGGCTAACCGAAGGGCGAACGATCCTGATCATGAAGGATCCCCAAAGGGTGCAGTCCCATGCAACTATCGGCCAATAACCTGTCTCTCCACAACATGGAAGCTCATGTCAGGCATCGTTGCGGCTAAGATAAGTGGACACATGGATCAATACATGAGCGAAGCACAGAAGGGCATTGGTAGAGATACCAGAGGAGCCAAACATCAGCTCCTGGTTGACAGAGCAGTCGCACAAGACTGCAGGTCCCGACATACCAACCTGTGCACAGCCTGGGTTGATTACAAGAAAGCCTATGACTCAATGCCACATACATGGATCACTGAATGCTTGGAGTTGTATAAGGTGATGAGGATGTGGAAAACCACACTTGAAGCCAATGGCAAGCCAGTTACCCAAGTGTCCATCAAATGTGGCATATACCAAGGTGATGCACTCTCCCCACTGCTGTTCTGCATAGGACTGAACCCCCTAAGCCAAGTAATCGCCAAGACAGGCTATGGATACCGCCTCAGAAATGGAGCTACGATCAGTCACCTCCTCTACATGGATGACATAAAGCTGTATGCTAAGAGCGAAAGGGACATAGACTCCCTGATCCACACAACCAGGATCTACAGCAGTGACATCAGGATGTCATTCGGGCTTGAGAAATGTAGTCGGATGGTGACTAAGAGAGGCACGGTAGTCCGCACTGAAGCGGTCACACTCCCTGAAGGAAAAATAGCAGACATTGAGGACAGCTACAAGTACCTCGGTATACCACAAGCCAATGGCAACCTCGAACTGGCAACAAGGAAAGCGGCTACGACCAAATACCTCCAGCGGGTGAGGCAAGTCCTAAGAAGCCAGCTCAATGGCAAGAATAAGACCCGGGCAATAAACAGCTATGCCCTGCCAGTGATCAGATACCCTGCAGGAATAATAAGGTGGCCAAAGGAAGAGATTCAGACCACGGACGTTAAGACCCGAAAGCTCCTAACCATGCATGGAGGGTTCCATCCCAAATCCAGCACCCCGAGACTGTACGCAAGCCGAAATGAAGGAGGACTAGTGAGTGTGAAAGCTACTGTCCAGGATGAAACATCCAAGGTCCATGAATACATCAAGGAGAAGGCTCCAACGAATGACGTACTCAGAGAATGTCTCAGACAATGGGGAACAGAGGATGAGGTGCTGGAAGAGGGACCATCATGGGAGGACAAGCCCCTACACGGGATGTACCACCGGACCATAACTGAAGTGGCTGATCTCAAGAAGTCCTATCAGTGGCTAGAGAGGGCTGGCCTGAAGGACAGCACAGAGGCACTCATCCTGGCTGCTCAGGAGCAGGCCCTGAGCACCAGAGCCATTGAGGCCCAGATATACCACACCAGACAAGACCCAAGGTGTAGGTTGTGCAAAGAGGCACCTGAGACGATCCAACACATAACTGCAGGGTGTAAGATGCTGGCAGGGAAAGCCTACATGGAACGCCATAACCAGGTGGCTGGCATAGTCTACCGTAACATCTGTGCGGAGTATGGACTGGAAACCCCAAGGTCAAAATGGGAAACACCTCCAAAGGTGGTGGAGAATGACCGAGCAAAGATCCTGTGGGACTTCCAGATCCAGACTGACAAGATGGTAATGGCGAACCAACCAGATATCGTGATCATAGATAAAGGGCAGAGGAAGGCCGTTGTAGTTGATGTAGCGGTCCCAAGTGATGGAAACATCAGAAAGAAGTAACACGAGAAACTCGAGAAATACCAAGGGCTCAGAGAGGAGCTGGAGAGAGCCTGGAAGGTAAAGGTGACAGTCGTGCCTGTGGTGGTCGGAGCACTCGGGGCAGTGACCCCCAAACTAGATGAGTGGTTGCAACAGATCCCGGGAACAACATCGGACATCTCAGTCCAGAAAAGCGCAGTGCTGGGAACAGCAAGGATACTGCGCAGAACCCTCAAGCTTCCTGGCCTCTGGTAGAGGAACTGAGCTGAATGGGGACGGACACCACCCGAGGGGTGAGACGAGGAATTTTAAAAATATATATATATACACATACTGTATATACATACTGTATATACATACACTGTATATATATATATATATATATATATATATATATATATACATACATACTGTATATATATACATACTGTATATACATACTGTGTGTATATATACAGTCAAACCTCGGTTTTGGGACGTCTCGGTTCTCGTACAATTCGGTTTTCGAACAAAAATTTCGATTTTTTTTTATGCCTCGGAATCCGAACAAATTTCGGTTCTCGAACTAACTGAGCGCACTTGAATGCGTCACTTTACTCCTCTCGGCTTCGCTAGCTCGTGTAGCAACGCTACCTCGTATAGCTTCGCGAGGCAGCGAAGCCGAGAGGAGGTAGCAAAGCCGAGAGGAGTGAAGTGACGCTCCCTCCTGTCGCCGCGCTCCCTCGTGTCACAGGAACCGACCATTGTGAGCAGACGTTTTTGTACTGTTCAATAAAAAAAAGCAGACGTGTTTGGTGAGACGCTTCTGTTAGCGCAAGTGAAATCCCCCTCTTTTCATAATGGTTTGCCCTGGCAGCACGGGATGGGGGGCTTTCTTTTTTTTCACGGCCGGAATTTTTCAATGCAGCGGCACATAATGAACACTCTGGTGTCCGGTGTCTCATTATTATGCAATAATCGTACAGAAACAGCTTGTGAGCAGACGAATTTGTATTGCTCGATTAAGTTTTCTTTTTTTTAAAAGCAGACGTGTTTGGTGAGAACTACGTAATATTGGACTGTTATTTTTGCATCGTGTATCAGCCCCTAATCATGGCACCAAAGAAAGCAAGTGGAAGTGGTGAACCTGGTGAAGAAAAGAGGAAAATAGTGTGCAAAACTACAGAATTTAAGAAAGATTTAATCGCAAAATATGAGTCAGGTGTGTGCATGTGTGTGTGTGTGTTGGCGAAGGAGTTCGGGATGCCGAAATGCCCCGCCTACTGCCTGCTGACAGCTGGGAGAGGCGCACGCCCCACGACAGATAGAGAGAGAGATGTTCCTTCAATTTTTATGTTACTATGTTAATGATAAAATTGGGAATCTCCCATTACATTTGTACAGTTTATGGTGTGAAATTGTAAAAATAAGTGGTTTAAAAAAGTTGTTTTTTTGACTTGGAACGGATTAAAACATTTTACATTGCTTTCAATGGGAAAATGGTTTCGGTTTCCGAACAATTCGGTTTCCGAACAGTCTTCTGGAACGCATTAAGTTCGAAAACCGAGGTTTGACTACAGTCAAACCTCGGTTTTCGGACATCTCGGTTCTCGTACAATTTGGTTTTCGAACTAAAATTTCGAGTTTTTCATGCCTCGGGTGACGAACAAATTTCTTTTCTCGATTTAACTGAGCGCATTTGAATGCGTCACTTCACTCCTCTCGGCTTCGCTTCCTCGTGTTGCGTCGCTACACGAGGTAGCAAAGCCGAGAGGAGTGAAGTGACGCTACCTCGTGTAGCCGCGCTCCCTTGTGAAGCGGCGCTCCATCGTGTAGTCGCGCTCCCTTTTTTCGCGTCGCAACACAGGAAGCGACCATTGTGAGCAGACGTTTTTGTCTTGTTCAATAGCTTTTTTTAAAAAAGCAGACGTGTTTGGTGAAACGCTTCCTAGTGTAGCGTCCATTGCAAGCAGACGAGTTTGTATTGTTCAATAAAAAAAAGCAGACGTGTTTGGTGAGACGCTTCTGTTAGGTTGAGTGAAATCCCCCTCTTTTCATAATGGTTTGCCCTAGCAGCACGGGGGCAGTGCGTGCGTTTGTTTACGGCCATCCGTTTTCAATGCAGCGGCACATAATGAACACTCTGGTGTCCGGTGTCTCATTATTATGCAATAATCATACAGAAACAGCTTGTGAGCAGACGAGTTTGTATTGTCCGATTAAGATTTTTTTTTTAAAAAGCAGACGTGTTTGGTGAGAACTACGTAATATTGGACTGTTATTGTTGCATGGTGTATCAGCCCCTAATCATGGCACCAAAGAAAGCAAGTGGAAGTGTTGAACCTGGTGAAGAAAAGAGGAAAATAGTGCGCAAAACTATAGAATTTAAGAAAGATTTGATCGCGAAATATGAGTCAGGTGTGCGTGTGTCTGTGTTGGCGAAGAAGTTCGGGATGCTGAAATGCCCCGCCTACTGCCTGCTGACAGCTGGGATAGGCGCACGCCCAACGACAGATAGAGAGAGAGATGTGCCTTCAATTTTTATGTTACTATGTTAATGTTAAAATTGGTGAAAATAAAGTATATTACAGTTTGTTTGTACAGTATTTTACATATTACCTGCTCTCCTATTACATTTGTACAGTTTATGGTGTGAAATTGTAAAAAAAAAGTGCTTTAAAAAGTTGTTTTCTTGACTTGGAACGGATTAAAACATTTTACATTGATTTCAATGGGAAACATGGTTTTGGTTTCCGAACAATTCGGTTTCCGAACAGTCTTCTGGAACGGATTAAGTACGAAAACCGAGGTTTGACTGTATATATATAAATTTAAAGTTGCTGAAGCCTTTACACAATAAAGTTGACGGTGCAGAATAACGTGTGAAGGCATCACCCTTCACACAAAGAATGGGAAAAACATGAGTCAAGGCCTCTTTACACAATAATACAAATTAAGGTGTACAGTGGGTGGTCACAGCCCCCTCTGATCGGGAATGGTGAGATTAAAATTGATCTTATTTTCAGATCGCCACCAAACTCGTAGATGTTGATGATCTTTCAAGAACTTTTGTTTGTTTGTTGGTTGTTTTAACATATATGTGTTTGTCTTCCATGGGCAGAGGTAGTAGCATACACAACAGATATGTGCCTTGAAAGATTGATTCTGCTTTAGCACTGGGAGTGATAGGCTTATCATTTTCGCCTAAATTTGGGCTAACACACATGCACACGCACACGCACGCACGCACGCACGCACACAAGCGGGCGCGCACATAAATTTACCAGTCCACATTGTTGCATTTGTTGTGGGTGAAAAGCAGGGATCTGGGAGAGGGAGGGGGTGGCCTTGGAGAAGGGCTACCGTTGTCATGACGATGATCACAGGGTCGCAGTGACAGGGAAGTTTGTGGAAAGGAAGCAATTCACTGAAGATTCCTTCTTTGCACATGCGCACACACACGGTGAAAGAAAAGCGGCGGCTTTTGTTGGCGCTGTCACGGGATGGTGGAGAGAAGAGGCGGGGCCATTGGAGGGATTCATGAAGGCGAGATGAACGTTTTACCAGTTTGATCACGTCAACACTGAAACAAGCGGGCATGTTTCTTTATATGCGGTGGTGGTGATGGTGGTGGTGGTGGGGGGGGGGGGGGGGGGGGGGGTTGTTGTTTGATTTTGTTTTTTTGATCGGGGCGCGTGAGAAAGTTCCAGTCTGAATGACTGGAGAGTCGAAGGTATCCTACACGGACCCGCTGACGCCCCCTGGTGCTTGATCAAGTCTCCCTTACAAATTCATCAACAAACTGAGGAGTTCACCCAGGTGTTTACCAATCTTGATTGAGCCAACGCACCTGTATTGACTGCACTCAAATGCAGGATGCCATGAGTGGAAAAAACGTGTTTCTTGATGCAGGCAGCAGCATTTGACAAGTGTTTCACTACCACCATCTGCTGGATGGATGGATAAACTGCATATCAATGCCGACTTTTGTTTTTAATAAATTGCATTATTTCCCACTATAATTCAAGACATGTAATCCTGCAACATTAATAAACACATAAGTAACTAAATATTTCCTATTTAAAAAAAGTAACAGAATCTAACATGCAGCTCAATTTACTCAAATTAACATTCCTCAATATATCGTGGTTTTCACATTGTTTCTGTGCGGTCTTGCTGCATTGTCGGTGTCGGTGTTGTAGGATCATGTGAGATTTGTTTATTGTCAATAGCATTACTTGCTATTAGACTTGAGAAGTAATTGCTGGGCTGGTGTCCGCACCATCACCACTCTGGTTCCCAGAGTTCCCACAAGTCATGCCCGGCACTTTTCATCATTTATGACAAGTATGGAGTATCAAAGCTTTCACCAGGCCCAAAAAGTGTGTAAAATGTTGTACAAGTATACGTCCCCAAAAAATTTGATTTATTTTGGTGAAGACAAAAAAATAAGTCGAGTAGCGAAAAAGGGCGTTCACTGCCCTGGCAACGTTGGAATACTGGCACAATGGAATTTGTTTTTGTTTTTTTAGCACATCAAATTGAAAGCTACAGTAGTTGATGATATATATATAAAATGCGAAAAATGAGGGAAAATTTGAAAGGAAATTAAAAGTGGCTAACTTCGTTTTAAATTTAGAGTAAGGAAACCTTTGGTAAATCTTGGTGAAACTTTCAATGAGGGTTTTTTTATTTTTTATGTTTTGTGGGAGGGCGGGGTGTGTGGGGGGTGGAGGGACAGCACCAATAAAATCAATAAAATGGTGATTACTTTGCAAAGCACGGTGTGTATGCCAAGTTTCATACGTCTATAACAAATGTTAAGACCATCAAAATCAGGCTCATTTTTCTTAGAAGACAGTGTGTACCCTCAGCAACAGCATTGGATGAACCACCCATCGTTTCTAGACAACCTGATAAAATCTCTAAAAGGATTTCTATAAAATGTGACCTCTATAAAAGCCTAAAATTGGGGCCAAATTTGAAAGAAAATTCCAAATGGTGGATTTCCTGTTAGGTTGAGAATATGGCTCCAAGAGACTTTTTTATAGGTGTTGGGCTGTTACAAATGCATCCAACTTTTTGTAGATCTTGTTGAAACAAACAACTAGGGTTGGTTTATTAAAAATTTCTCAGGTGCGTTACTCAGCCATTTTTGTAAAAATTACAAAATATACTAGTGATTATTTAGCAAAAGCATGATGTGGATGTCAAGTTTGATATGTTATCATTCGTTTTAAGACCTTCAAAATTAATCATTATTCTTGACAAACGGGGTGTCGCCCCGGCAACAGAGTTCCGTAAAATAAAAAGCTATTCTTTTCCGGGTTGTCTGAACATCTTCAAATGAAAAATTCACAGTTTCAAGAGAAACAGATAAAATCTGCAGGAGTCTTAAAAAAATGTGACCCCTATAAAATGGGTCCAAATGTGAAAGAAAATTGGCAGACTTTCTGTTAGATTTATCATATTGGTCGAAGAGACTTTTTTTTGTAGATCTTGAATGAAAAGTGGACCATCTCTTTACCCTCAGTACAGTCAAGGGCGCATGGGAGTTTGCCCCAACCAGTCTCAATGGACTTGTGGAGATGGCCTATGACCCTGGTGCAGTCTTCTCAGGGCTGGTCAGAGTTTGTTCGGGAGAGGTCATGATTTGTTTTTCAGTGAGGGTTGGACTGAGCCAAGGCTGCCCTTTGTCACAGATTCTGTTCAGAACCTTTTTGGACCGAATTTCTCGGCACAGTCACAGCGTTGAGGGGGCCCAGTTTGGTGACCTTTTCGCAGATGATGTAGTAGTTCTGTTGTCTTCATCAAACACTCACTGGAGCAGTTTGCAGCCAAGTGTGAGGCAGTTGGGATGAAAATTACCACCTGCAAATCTGAGATCATGGTCTTCAGTTGAAAAAGGTGGAATGCCCTCTTGTGGGGATAAGATCCAACACCAAGTGGAGAAGTTCAAGTATCTTAGGGTCTTGTTCACAAGTGACGAGAGGATGGAGTGGGAGAGTGACAGGCAAATCGGTGCAGCCTCTGCAGCGATGTAGACTCTGTATCGGTCTGACGAGGTGAAGGAGCTGAATCGAAAGGCAGTCGATCTATACTCTACCATACCTATGGTCAAGATCTATGGATCGCAACCTAAAGAATAAGTTCCCGGTTACAAGCAGGTGAAATGAGTTTCCTCCGCAGGGTGGAAACTGTTAAGCTACAGTTTAAAAAAGATTGAAAGCCTTGTTTCAACAAGGCTTGGAAACAAAAAGCCTTGTTTCCACCCAGGGTGGAAACAGGGTGGAAACAAGGCTCTCCCTTAGAGATAGATGAGAAACGTTATCCAGGAGCGACTCAACGTTGAGAGGAGCCAGATGAGGTGGCTCGGGCATCTGATTAGGATGCCTCTTGGACGCCTCCCTGGTTAGGTATGTCTCACCGGCAGGAGGCCCCGGGGACAAACCAGGACAAACTGGAGCGACTATGCCTCCCAGCTGCCCTGGGCACGCCTTGGGAACCTTTGGAAGAGCTGGAAGAAGTAGCTGGGGAGAGGGAAGTGTGGGCTTCCCTGCTAAAGCTGCTGCCTCCTCAAACCAAGCAGCGATAGAAAATTAACAGATGGAGGGATAAAATTAGAATGTTTTGGCTTTTTAAAAATTGTTTTCTGAAAAGTACATTTGTTTTGTGTGTTTTGTTTTTTAATATACCTATTTGATGCAATGTAAACACGTTTCAATTTGGTTCTTTTGTTTTGCATTTCCCAGCCACCATAGTAGCCTCAACTTGCATGTCCAGTAAAATACGAAAAATATTGTGTCAAAATAAACAGCATTGAAGCAAATACAAGTTTTCATGTCGTACTTTTTTAATTTCTCATTTCAGTTTTGTGATGTCATAAAAGGCATTTTCACCTAAATAAAAGTCTCAAGACAAGATTGACGTTGTGCTCATGAGGTGACGTCTAGGTGCATTCCTTAGAAGTTGAAAAAGCTTTGTTTTTAGCAATGGTACACGTCATTTCCTCCTTTCCTTTTTGTTTTTGTTTTGACAAAATTGACATCACGTCTTCTGAGCACAACATCACATCATATTTCTTCATAATTCATTGAGTCAACATGAACCCAACTTTTACATTGCTCACTTTGTGTTGGAGAAGAAACATACGGATCACGTTTAAAATGGTCGACATCTTCCAAAACAGATCAATGGGTCCAATTCAAATGATTGATAAACTGTTCTATTATTGATATAAATAACATGACCTTTATCACATGACTCGGGCAGCCAAGAAGTGAAAAACACAACAACAATAAAAATACACAACTCAATAAGCTGTTAACAAGAAAAGATTTTCAACATTGTCATTATTACTTTCTTCCAAAAAATAAAACAAAAAAATCAAGAGTGCAATAAAACATTTCTGAATGTAAGGAAATGGCAAACAGAAAGAGGACATGAGAAAGGTCAACAAATGAAGAAGACCAGAAGACGAGGGAAACGTGATGATGAGGACTTTCATTTTGCTTGCGTGGTTCCAGAAGGATGAGTCAAAATGGCTGGCACGCTGATGAGGTGACCTGACCAAGTTTAAAAGTCTTCTTCTTTACTTTGTTGTGAAAAACTTTAATTAATTGAGATTCGTTAGACAATCAGCATGGGGGGAAAAAAAAAACAAGATGGATGAATGATGGGGGGGTTGGTTAAGTGGATGTGGTCAGGCTGGTTGGGTGGGGTGGGTATGTTTGGGGTTGTCTACTCTCAGGAACTCCTCTTGGTCCTGGAATGCTGAATCAGCCACTGGAGAGTGATGTCTGCACACAGAAAAATGGAAGTCCATGGTGGGGGGACAGGAAATTGTCAAATGCTGCAACATAGTCAGGTGCTTGGTTTTCAACGCCGGCTACAACAGCAGCCGGCCAAGTGTCATATCGCAGACGAGGTGTATGGCACGGTGGCAATGTAATATCATGCGGGTCAATGTGATGTGCATTTGGGTGGTGTGAGCAATGAGACACTTGCGCGTGTTACCGATGTTGTCCTTCTCCTTGCAGGAGATGGAGTAGCAGCAGATTTCTCTGTCTTGAATGGCCGACAGGTTCCTGGAGAACACAAACCACAATTAGGAAGTTACGTCTTCGAGGGTTGGGATTGGCGTTCAGATTTAGCTGCGCATGAGGGCAATGGTGCACTGCTTGCAGGCTCCGCAGCACACAGCAAATGTGTACAGTGGAAAAAAAAAATGTAAACCTGCTGTATTGGCATTTTGCATTTTCATATTCGCCTCATACTTTATTTGGCACATGCGGTTGACGGAGCGGGAAGAAAATTATGTCCCCCCCCAAAATAATAAATAAATAAAATCGGGGCATTGTGGGAGCATTTCAGACTGACAGGTGCACCATGCGGTACAATCACTGCCACACACGAACCATGTGTTCCATGGGCCATGTCTTAGGTCGGGGGTCGGCAACACGCGGCTCCAGAGCCGCATGCGGTTCTTTATCGACATCTACTGGCTCCCTGAAGCTTTAGGCAAAATGTTTGAAAATGGAAAAAAGATTTTGATAGTAGGCTAATATAGCTCAAATAGATATAGATACATGTTGCAGCGCCGAAAAAGTAGAGCTGTGATGTTTTTTGTTTTTTTTAAATGTACACTTTATTTATGCTTTGAACAGTATCGACAAACACAGACACGTCTGCGTCCGACTCCGTGCTTTCTCTCTTCTCGTTCCACTCGAGAGGCGTTCAAAGACAGCCTCAGCAAAACGGAAATTAATGATCACTTCACTGACACTAAGAAAAGCGAAAATAATGCACAATTCTATGGGGGCGTTTGTAAACACACAACAATGGAATGAATAACAAACAATTCTGAGACAGTCCAGTCTCCTACATACATACAGCATGTGTTTCCTTCATTGTAAATTTTATAGAAGGCTTTTATTTTTTTGTGGCTCCAGACATTTGTTTTGGAGTTTTTTTTTTGTCCTATATGGCTCTCTCAACATTTTGGGTTGCCAACCCCTGTCTTAGGTCCTACGTGCCATATTTAATGTACCTTAAAGCGTTATGCCTGTGGAGGTCTTGGCCTCTGTTAATTATGGCTACTGTCGAGGCTTCTTAATTTACCCTGATGACAAGCATAAATATACGCTATACTCGTTATGTCCATATTGTTCCAGATAATTAAAAAAAAAGAACACACATTGGTCTGATTGCTGAAACAGGTTGAAAACAAGCAAAAATAGTTGGCAGATGATTAGGATGTGTTTGACAACACATCAATTGGAGATGCTGCGTTTTCCGGTGTTGGCGCTGTCCACTTATCGCCTCACCAATACCCTCTTAGCCGACCAGAGAAAAGTGCACCAATGCTGAAGTGAGAAAACCTCTTCACAACCGAAGCACAGTACCATGATGTACAGTGGGGCAAATAAGTATTTAGTCAACCACCAATTGTGCAAGTTCTCCTACTTGAAAAGATTAGAGAGGCCTGTAATTGTCAACATGGGTAAAGCTCAACCATGAGAGGCAGAATTCAGAAATTCAGAAAATTACATTGTTTGAAAGGTGACCTTCTTAAAAGATATATTTTTTTGTGGAAGTAAAACTGATGGTTGTGTAGGCTGTAGTGTCTATACACAAAACCTAATACAGTCATACCTCGGTTTTCAACCATAATCCGTTCTAGAAGGCTGTTTGAAAAACGATTTTTTCGAAAACCGAAACCACGCTCTTTAAAAAAAAAAAAAAAGTTGAAAATGTATGCTCACAAAGGAACGCTACACAAGGAAGCGTTACTTCCTCGTCTACCCGAGGAAGCGTCACTTCTTCGTGTAAGGAAGGCGAGAGGAGACATGTGGCGCATTCAAGTGCGCTCAGTTTGGTCGAGAACCGATTTTTGGTCGTAATCCGAGGCATAAAAAAACCCAAACTTTTTGGTCGAAAACCAATTTGGGTCGTGAACAGAGACGTTCGAAAACCGAGGTTTGACTGTAATACATTTGCAGTCGACTTGGGATCCATCCGGGGTCTACTGGTCAACCGCGATCAACTGGTTGGGCACTCCTGATCTAGCGTGATTTGAGAAAGTTCTCGTATTTACTGGGTTAGGTAAAGTCCTTCAAATAAAGGAATATTGAGGAATATTATGCAACAAGGGAAGCATCTCAACACCGTTGCAGAAATTAGCAATAACATGATCCAACTTTTAATATTGTTTTCAACTGTTTTTATACTCACATAAAGTTGATGTAAAGTGTCACTCTGCATTCTTCACTTCATTTATTTTGTATGATAAAACAGCAAATGGGGAAGCCATAATTTATTAAAACTTGTGATTATTAAAACATTCTATTTTGATTTCAGGACAAGTGAGTTTGGGCCATTTCACAAAAGAAATACACTCAAACCTCGGTTTTCGTACTTAATCCGTTCCAAAAGACTGTTCGAAAACCGAATTGTTCGAAAACCGAAACCATGTTTCCCATTGGAATCAATGTAAAAAATTTTAATCCGTTCCAAGTCAAGAAAACAACTTTTTTAAACCACCTTTTTTATAATTTCACACCATAAACTGTACAAATATAATAGGAGAGCAGGTAATATGTAAAATACTGCACAAACAAACTGTAATATGTTTTATTTTCACCAATTTTAACATTAACATAGTCATATAAAAATTGAAAGAACATCTCTCTCTCTATCTGAACAATACAAACTTGTCTGCTCACAATGGATGCTACACGAGGAAGCTGTTTCTGTATGATTATTGCATAATTCTGTATGATTACTGCCGGCCGTAAACAAATGCACGCACGCACTTCGCCCGTGCTGCTGGGGCAAACCATGAAAAGAGGTGGGTTTCACTCCCCCTAACAGAAGCGTCTCACCAAAATGAGACATAAAGGACGCTACAGGACACCTGAGTGTTGATTATGTGCCGCTGTATTGAAAACTGCTGGCCGTAAACAAACACACGCACGCACTCCCCCGTGGTGCTGGGGCAAACCATTCTGAAAAGAGGGGGGTTTCACTCTCCCTAAAAGAAGCGTCTCACCAAACACGTCTGCTTTTTTTTATTGAACAATACAAACTCATCTGCTCACAATGGGCACTACACGAGGAAGCGTTTCACCAAACATCTGCTTTTTTTCAAAATCTTGATTGAACAATTTTCTCTCCCTCCCTTGTGGTTTCTTTCTGACTTCCGGGTTGAGTGAACGCTGCCGCGTTTGACTGCCGCTGCTCAGCCGCATTGTGTTTAATTGTTCTTGTTCCTGATTGTAAAGTGTCCTTGGGTGTTTTGAAAGGCGCTTATAAAATAATGTATTATTATTATTGTTATCATACAAAAACGTCTGCTCACAATGGACGCTACGAGGAAGCGAAGCCGAGAGGAGTGAAGCGAGGCATAAAAAACTCAAAATTTTTGTTCGAAAACCGAATTGTACGAGAACAGAGACGTTCGAAAACCGAGGTTTGACTGTAGTGGCATAAAATCCTTAATCCTCAACTGATTCTTACAAAGACGCTCATTTTTTCTGTGAAAGAAATCTCTATCCTCTATTTTGATATTTGGTGGTTTGAAATTTTTGGAAACATACTTACATCTTGTGTAACTTGTGATCTCAGGTTTTGGAAGGTGTGATAACTGTTTTGACCACTGTGTGCAAGTCTGATCTTTCTTAGTGTGGTCCAAGGAATGCTCAGGAGGTTTGTGTGAATGTTCAGATGAATGGAAAATTAGAGGGAACATTGCTCCTTGTGATCTTACATCCTCTCGATGAGCTCCTTCTCATCCAGAGATCCTGGCAGGTCCCGCTTGTTGCCCAGAACCAGAACCTGAAGACATGACACTATGTCACAGCTGTCAATAACTTCACAGTCACCTTGACTGACAAAACATGCTTGCAAAAAAAGGATACAGATCACCAAAATAGATATTGAAAGTATCATGATACCTTGGTACAGCAAGTGATATATTCCTTCAGGCCAAACCCTCTCTAACATATTAGCATTGCTTTGGTGTAATCTTGTAGTAACATCAGGCAATTACATTACCTTGAGAAAGTATTAGCCCCCAGCACCCCCCCCCCCCACCCTTGTTGAAAGCTTGTGACATCTGTTTATATCCTAATATTGCTTTAAATTTCCCCAATGTGTGGAACAAATAAAGGTTATCTTATCTTATCTTAAATTTCTCCACAACATTTTCCGGGAATTGCCTGGTGTGTTTCTTGGTCCTCATGATCCTGTTTGCTTCCCAATATTCTTTTAACAGACCTCTGAGACCATCACAGAACAAGTGCATGTCGACTGAGATGAGATGACACAAAGGTGGACTTTATCATTATCAGTCATTTAGGTTCCCATTCTTCCACTTGTTTTTTATTTATGGACCTTTTAAGAACTTTTGAGGGCCAATTTAGCCATTTTTTAAGGACTTTTTCCCCATTCAGCAGGGGATTCACTGTGGATTTAATGAACAGAAAGCCACATATCACCGAGCTGGTGTTCAAATCATTCCTGCCAAAGGAAGGTCACATCTTTATTTTTAGGGGCAATCAGCTAACCCTTTATTTGACATATTGTTTGTCAAATAAAGGCTACTTCCCTACTAGAGAGGTGTCATTCCATGTCCCTAGAGCTAGTTTCTGTAGCCAGGGATCAGACCGAAGAATTCATGAAAGTTGCAGTAGAAAAATGGCTTGACTGTAGTGATTACCCCAAAAAGGTTGTGCAACAAGATACACTGTATTAAGAGTCCCGTAATTTTTGTCCAGGGTTGTTTCATGAGTTTGTTTCGTAAAATTGTTTCTGTTGAACCACAATTCAAAAGCAATGTCTGATTTTCATTGGTTATTTTTTATTACCTTTTTTTTATTACTTTGGTCATATTCAAGGTATTTAGGGTTTTTCATTCATTAACAGAGGGGTAACAACAATGTTTTCCACGTGAGTATCAACCCTTGTGACCTGCATATTTTTTTGTGACCAAACGCATGTAGTGTACCTGAACTTGAAGTGTGATAACTCAGTCATTTATGAATATATTTTTACTTCCGTGGGAAATTTGGGCTCCCAAGTGTTTACTTTTCAATGCTTTCTCTTTGATTGAACAGACACAACACAGGGAAAAAGTACAATAAAAGAACCTGCAGGTCACAAGGGTTAAACACGAGAGGTTCTGTTGGACACTCACAGGAATTCCCTGCAGCTGGGGTTTGTCCAGCAGGTTGTGGAGTTCATTCTTGGAGGCTTCAATCTTCTCCGGGTCGGCCGCATCCACCATGTATCTGCAAACACAACAACACAAATCTTTGTTTTTTTCCCCCTTAGAACACTACACATGAAGAAGATAAGAAAGAAAGAGGAAACATTGAGGAACACTTACACTATGGCACTAACTCCTCGGCAGTAACGCTCCCACATGCTCCGGAAACGCGGCTGCCCGCCAATGTCCCAGAGCTGTACACACAAATGCGTTACATTTCCATTGAGGACATTTTCATGGTGACAGAGCGAGGACCCACCTTGATGGTGACATTGCCCTTGGTGATCTTCCTCATGTTGAAGCCGACCGTGGGAATCATGTCTTCACTGAACTGGCCGGACTAGAACAACAATGTTAATCATGTGTTAGTCTTTCATACAGTAACTATTTGGAATCATGTGACGCTGTGTGTGTGTGCATGCGTGTGTGCGTATGATCGGCACTGCAGTATCTCCTTTAACAGAAAGTAGACATCATACACACCTGAAAACCTGGACTCTCCCCCACTCACGCATTGTAAATAGCACGGCCACCTTATGCAGCATATATGCAGTTGCTAATATCTTAGATTTTGTATTTATATATTGCATTCTGTACTGGGTAGAGTTCTTTTATTTATTTAGTGCATGCAAATACTGGTGGCTTCACTTCCCGCAACAGCGAGGAAGGGGCATTGTGTTTCCATTGATATCCAAGTCCGTGGATATTGCTCACCGTAGTCCAAAAGATGCTCAAACATGTGAAAAATTAGCGGGAATATTGCTTCTGTGGCTGCTTCAGGTGCAACTACTTGTCAGTTGCAGGTTATTCATACTTCAGCTGCAACAAATGACCATTTTCGTAATAGATTATATTGACTATAATTGATACTATAAACACTAACCGTGCGTATGCACCAATTTTTGCACTAAATAAGCAATAAGTAATTGAGCACAAGATGATTTAGGAGTTTTTGAAAAAGGCAGCAACACCTTTTTGGTCTGTCCCAGTCCCACTACTTTGCGTGGCAGCCGCCACTCTTGATTCGCTCAGGCTTGTTGCTGTTTGCCATGGTGCCAGCCGAGATGGGTTGACAAATTATCATGTTCCCATTATAAATCCCTCTGCATTTGCAAAGGCTTTACACAGGTACCTTCTTGTTCATACAATCGTTGTTCATACAAACGTTTTCCACACAAGCACACGCATTGCTTCATCTTAAAACACTCTGACAACTTGGAATGATGTGCACGAGGGAAAAATGAATAAAAGTTCATGTAAAAACAACAATCAAGCATGAATAAGAAATAAAAGGGTATTGTGAATTTTGAATGTCAAATTATTTTATTAATTGTATTGATTCTATCGATCAATCGTTTCAACATACACACTTTTTTGGCCAAATAAAGAGCTGCAGGGTGTTCGTTGTTAATATTAAACTGAGAAAGAGGGCATGCAAATACATTTAAAAGACATCAAATCAGTTTTCTGAAGATGAGGCTTATTGGGAAATATTCATGATACACAAAAACACAGATTCAAGTGCCAATCGCAAGGCATTCCTAGATGAGCAACCATCCACTCTCACAATCCCATTTATGGACACTTTAGAGCAGGGGTGGCCAACCCACAGCTCGCGAGCCGCATGCGGCTCATTGGCTGACTCAATATGCGGCTCCCAGGCTTTCAAATGACAAGCGTTGAAAACGCCTCGGCGGTGGCGCTGCCATTCAAACAACGGTGCTAAATACACAGAACTTACGACGTCAGCCTATCATCAATCCCGTTACTTGATTGACATACAGGGCAACCAATCAGATGGCAACTGAATCACCGCTCATGCGCAAACAACAGTGCTCAGTGCTAAGGGCTAAGAACTTCAGACGCAAAAAACTGGAGACATCGGCGCTGGTTTGTCCATTCCAAGTGATGCTTGTCACCCACACCGCTGTGAAGGTCGTTGAGAGGGCCACCTGGGTCCACGCCTCCCACTGCAATAGAGTGACAAGGGACCTTGCTTCAAGTCCCACGGCCGGGGACCAACTCGTGACCAAGCCACCAACAACAGAGTGAGGCGAAATCAGCGCTCCTCTGCTTCATGTGGCATGCCAAGCCACCACCAAAGAAGACAGAGACATAATAAACGAAAGTACTGAGGCATCCTCCTCGGTCACACCACAGGACGACAGAAGCCGTACACTCGATGTCTGACCAAGATACTGTTACTGCCAACCGTACGACCCAGATGAACCCTGGCTACTTACCAGCCCGATTTGTGTGGTTTACGGACAACTACCTGTCTCCTTACTCTCTTTGCCATGATAATCGTGTTCCCCACCCAAACCACCTCATCGGATGGGCCCACAGTGATAAACACTACCTGTCCCATCCCCACACTCGGTCCTTTAACTAACATTTCCCAAATCCTTGGCCCGCTGACACATCAACACAGACCGGGCGGCCAAATCACATTTCCCTAAAACCGATGGCAACTCCTGGTGGCACTCTCTTTCCTCACTCGCCGCCAGATGCATTGCCTATTCACCCCCGCCCATGAGACACCTCCTCTGTCCTGTGTGCACTTCACGACCGAACAAAGACCCACGTTGACAAAACGGCCGGAAATGCCTGGCTTGTGGTCGACTCTCTTCCCAAACCCTGCACTCACCTCACTAATTCCACAGTTCGCGCACTCAACGCCTCGTCATTCAAGACCCTCATTGGCACCGTATATGACACTTTGGCCAGCGTCCACTCACTGTCCTCGCCTGTTCAACATCCGGTGTATTTTGTCAGTCCAAATGCACCAGCTTTCACAGATTGCCCCATCCATAACAAGTCCTGATGCCCGTACTGACGACCCACTTCCATTTTCTGACCCCGAGGATATAGAGCATAGGTGTCAAACTCAGGTCCTGGAGGGCCGCTGCCCTGCATGTTTTCCAAGTCTCCCTGTTGCAACACACCTGATTCAAATGATCTGATCATCAGCAAGCTCTGCGGAAGCCTGACATTGAACCTGCTCATTTGAATCAGGTGTGCTGCAACAGGGAGACTTGGAAAACATGCAGGACAGCGGCCCACCAGGACCTGAGTTTGACACCTATGATATAGAGTATTTTATGTAGATACGACGATGCCATCACTCTGCCTTCTGACGCTTTGCCAACTTACCTCAGGGATTCTGTCTCCTGTAAAACACTTTTGCACTCTCCCTTGAGTATAAATTTTGGTTCCCACCCCTTCATGATGACTGTTTTCAAACCACATGACTTCTTCAGTCTGATGCTAATTTGGGGAATCTCTCTCTCTCTCTCTTTGCATGTTGGATTGGATTAGTTTTTTCCTGGTTGATCCTTAGGACCAAGAGAGAGGAATTATAATGGGAATTTGACATATAACAGCGCTAAATGGAAGTAACTGTTCGTACTATTGAATGCTGACCGTACCTTTGAATGCTGACCAGTTATTTTGCGGATAAGCAAAGTTGCACTAGTCTGTACCCTGTGTAGCTGCTCAAAATGCTGATTGCGCTGACCTTCACCACCTCCCAACAAGATAAAATGAGAGCGCAGGACGCGGAGGGGGAGAAGGCTCCCCCTCTCTAGTGTTATTTCCCCTCTGTCTTTGTGTTTTCTAAGTGTCAGTGATCTGCTCGAAGCGCCTTCCCGAGTGACACGCCGGCCTTTCCGACACGATGAGAAGTGGTCGCAGTCCTCAGTAGGTCTCTGAATCCGAGTCGTTCAGTTCTTCGTCAGTAGTGGCGCAGGATAGGGGGCGCTCAGGCCTGCAGTACGATGTAGACCTGTCCCTCCATGTTTCTTTTCCTTTCTTAAATAAATCTCATCCTTTTTTTAAATACTCTCGTTGTCTTGGTTTCCCTGGACAAGACAGTGTGCGTGTGTGTGTGTGTGTGTGTGTGTGTGTGTGTGTGATGTGGCTCTTTGCAGTAACACAGTAAAAAAATTGGCTCTTAGTCTCTGACTGGTTGGCCACCCTTGCTTTAGAGTGTTCAATTAAACTACCATGCATGTTTTACAACAATCTCCACTTGAATGTGGAGAAGACAAAGGAGATTGTTGTGGACTTCCGAAAGACGCATCCCCAGCACGCTCCACTGACCATCAATGGTGCCACAGTGGAGAGAGTGAGCAACACCAAGTTCCTGGGAGTGCACATCTCGGAAGACCTGTCCTGGAGCCACAATACATCATCACTGGCCAAAAAAGCCAACCAGCGCCTGTACTTCCTCCGCAAACTGAGGAGAGCAAGAGCCCCTCCCCCCATCATGCAGACATTTTATACAGGCACCATTGAGAGCATCCTGTCCAGCTGCATCACTGTGTGGTATGGTGCTTGCACTGTGTCCTGCCAAAAGACTTTGCAGCGCACCGTGAGAGCAGCTGAGAAGATCATTGGTGTCTCTCTCCCCCCACTCGTGGACATCTACCACTCCCGTCTGACCCGCCAAGCTATCCAGATCGCAGGTGACCCCACCCACCCATCCCACAGCCTCTTCAGCCTGCTGCCGTCGGGAAGGAGATTGCAAAGTCTCCGTGCCAGAACCAGCAGGCTCAAAAACAGTTTCTTCCACCGGGCGGTCAGGAGACTCAACTCCCTCCCTGCTCTGCCCGCTCTCCCCACCCTCTGCCTCTGCCCAACCCCTGCCTCCTGTCACAGACTATGACCCTGCCCTCATTATCCATCATCTGCATATTGCGAATTGCGTATTGCACAACGCACTACCTCACTTTACTCTACCACATTAGCCACAAGTGCCATTGTTTATGCCGTTGTATTGTCCATATTGTCTATACCGCTCAGATTGTACATTATGTCTTTTATACAGTGTAGCTGCTATCTTCTCAGCTATGTGTTTAATGCACAGCATGTTTGCATGCATATTGCATGGAGGAGTGAGAGAAAGAAATTTCATCTATGCTGCATGTCACATGTAAGCATATTTGACAATAAAGATGACCTTGATTACTAATGTGGTACAATGGGAGGTCCCGGAGAGAAGATGTGGACAAATTGTTCTAACTCCAAAAACGAGGAAAAAAATTATCTGTCCAGCAACCATACGGGAGAGCATGCACATGTATTCTGGGTAGTGTGACAGGATTACTTGTGAGGGAGAATATTGCACACGGAATATGACAAATGTAAGTTTGTACATAAATGTAAATCAGTTTTCCCTTCATCTGTGTATGCTCAAAGTGAATATGTCTTACAATATATATTTGAAAAAATAAATCCTGTATTCTCTTTGTATTAATATGAAGTTAATATGAAGGAGTCAAACTAAAGTACGGTAAAATGTTGTGGAAAGAGGCTTCCTTTTAGCACAATACAAATGCATTTAATGTAAAAACTAATTAAATGGATTGAGTATAGAACAAAAGGGGCCACTAACACCAAAGATTAGGATGCATCGATCAAGATTTATTTGTACATGTATGCACATTACATTTTTTAGTTATATCTGTTGTTAGAAAACACACAAAGAACCGTCCAAAAATAAAATAAAAAAGACTAGAAAATGACAACAACAACAAAAAAACCAACTTCCACTCTTGCAGAGAGCACACACCATTGGGTTGCTGTGGGACAAGAGCAATGTCACCCCATTCGAACATGCAATCAGCCCCATTCACTTCACACAAATTACCCCCCCCCCCCCTCCACACACACACACTATGTCACGACCATAAACTTGTTTGAAAGGTGGCAGTCATTGCATTTTAGCACCAATCGCCATCTGCCCTTTAGACTTCTGAATGCATCCTCCACTGAGATTCTGGCTCTGCTTTTCTGGTGATTATAAACTAACTGCTGGGTGGTCAGCCTTCCATTGTCAGTAAAAGGCTTCAGCAGCTATATTTTTAAGGGGATAAGCTGCATCAGCAAGGAGGAATTTTTGGTCGCTTGAGGCTGTAGCATACCCCTAAACACAAGACCCCATACCCCCAGACAAGTGGAGTATTCTGGCATCCTGTAGGCTACGTGCAGCGCCGACAAAAAGGTTCCAAAATTGTCCCTTGCCATCGACCAACAGCCTGCAGAATTATGGCGTGCCATCCTTTGTGGTTCAAGTATTGTGTGTGATCTGGCCAGAGAAAAGGAATATGGAATCCATCGATGGTACCCACACACCGTGGCAGAGCCCATCTTCTCTCAAAATACGCAGCTATTTCTTTGAACTTGTCGATGATGGGCAACTTCAAGACAGGTACCTCTCTACCACATCACAGAAATCCTGGAAGCAACACCTCTCCAAAGTAACGCTGACGCCAAACAAATAGGAGATGCCCCTGTACTCTAGGATTGGTCGCCAGTTTCCACACTACTCTGTGTCTCTCTTCTCCAGCTCAGGTCCAAGACGATAACAGAGATAATTCAATGTATCTTTGGAATATGTGAAAATCCTTAAACAAATAGGTCTTGCAGTAGGTTGTAACCCCTGCTTGCCACCATTTTTATGGTCTGATGTGCTTTCAGACCCAGCAGGGAACACACCCAAATTGGTAGCAAGCACTCATCTGAAACACAAAGAGAAAACAGGTTAAATTAATCCATACTTAGGTAAGTGTGCGTGAGAAAACTTAAAGATTTGTTGATTTAAATCAAACCAGCATGCTTTAGAATGGGTCTGCATCATGCAAAAACTAAAACGACAGACTAAAAGGCTACATATGAAAGTTTTGCCTTATCGGGGTCAGATTTTCACATGATTTTTTTTAGGTGATCCTTGGTGTAAAAAGCCAGAGAAAATTGATTGATACTATAGTTACAGATTGTCATAAAATAATGTCTTTATTCAGGTAGTTATCACAATATTCGCCGCAGGCAATTTTATTATAAGAATATAATTACGTTTATTACTGCAGAATGCAATACTACTACAACGAAGACTGTTCCGCATTGTATAACTGTCACATCGTGGTGAGTGTTGTTTGTGTTTGTCTGGTCACTTCCTGTTTCATTTTGAAAAGAATGACGCACCTCTCGTTTCAAGTCACTTGCTCTTCCTCTCCTGTGCCAGTCTGATTGTCAGCCCCGCCCTGATTGTTTTGACCTGTTGCCCCTGACTTTGTGTTTAAATGGTCCTTGTCTCCGTCTGTCCTGTGCCAGTGAGTTTCGTCCTTGTGTGCGTGCACTCCAGCCTCTCGCCACAGATATCACCAGCCCTTGCCTTGTCTTGCCTTGCCTATTTTGAGTTTTCAGCCACTGAGTGATATTTGTTTTGTTTAAATTTTCATAGCGTCTCATCGATTTATTTCACAGCTTGTTAGTTTACTCAAGAGCCCTAAAATAAATCTCCCATTTTATGCTGAACCATGCACCTGTGTCTTGTGTCCAAGCCTGGTTCTGACAGCGAGTACATTACTCATGGCTGAGTTAATATGAAATTAAAACATATTATAAAATGTTTAGTACGTACTGTGGTTGATAGTACTTTCATGCAGACCCTGTGCAACCTGAGCCAATTTGTCTCTTGTAAAATTGTTGGATTAGCGTTCTTTTTCAGAGACTTCAAGGAAAAACAGTGTAGTGCTGGTCGTGTCGAAACACGGGAACTTATCAAACCACTAGGATTGGATTTTTGAGTTTGTTTCCTGATTAGATAGTTTGTTTTTGATTTGTTTTTTCAACACGGGAGGGGGTTCATTCAACGTTATTTTACATGACTCAGGTCATTATAGTTGTTTTTTGGTGTAGAGCATGGGTGTCAAACACACGGCCCGCGGGCCAGAACTGCCTTCCCCCCCAAGGAGGTTTGATCAGGACCGCAAGATCATTTAAAAGTGAAAAAATGCATAAAAGACACAGAATGAATATTTTCAATAAGTCGCAATTCATTGAGTATCCGCTAAGAGAGACATTGTTTTGATCAGAGAAGAAGACAACAGCAGTCTCAGTCTGTCACTGAGACAGACCCAACACAGCAGATGCTATCAAGGACATGTGAATACTTTATTCTTTACACATTTAATAGCTCTCCTTTCAAAAAAATGCCTTTCCTTATAAATCTCGTTTACAAGGACATGTGAATACAGTCACACCTCGGTTTTCGTACTTAATCCGTTCCAGAAGACTGTTCGAAAAACCGAATTGTTCGAAAACCGACACCATGTATCCCATTGGAATCAATGTAAAAAAATTTAATCCGTTCCAAGTCAAGAAAACAACTTTTTTAAACCACTTCTTTTTATAATTTCACACCATAAACTGCACACCTGTAATAGGAGAGCAGGTAATATGTAAAATACTGTACAAACAAACTGTAATATGTTTTATTTTCACCAATTTTAACATTAACATAGTAACATAAAAATCGAAGGAACATCTCTTTCTCTCTCTCTCTCTCTCTGAACAATACAAACTCGTTTGCTCACAATGGATGCTACACGAGGAAGCTGTTTCTGTATGATTATTGCATAATAATGAGACACCGCACACCAGAGTGTTGATTATGTGCTGCTGTATTGAAAACTGCCGGCCGTGAACAAACGCACGCACGCACTTCGCCCGTGCTGCTGGGGCAAACCATTCTGAAAAGAGGTGGGTTTCACTCGGCCTAACAGAAGCGTCTCACCAAACAAGTCTGCTTTTTTTTATTGAACAATACAAACTCGTCTGCTCATAAAGGACGCTACAGGACACCAGAGTGTTGATTATGTGCCGCTGTATTGAAAACTGCTGGCCGTAAACAAACGCACGCACACACTCCCCCGTGCTGCTGGGGCAAACCATTCTGAAAAGAGGGGGGTTTCACTCTCCCTAAAAGAAGCGTCTCACCAAACACGTCTGCTTTTTTTATTGAACAATACAAACTCATCTGCTCACAATGGGCGCTACACGAGGAAGCGTTTCACCAAACACATCTGCTTTTTTTCAAAATCTTGATTGAACAATTTTCTCCCCCTCTCCCTCCCTTGTGGTTTCTTTCTGACTTCCGGGTTGAGTGAACGCTGCCGCTGCTCAGCCGCATTGTGTTTTATTGTTCTTGTTCCTGATTGTAAAGTGTCCTTGGGTGTTTTGAAAGGCGCTTATAAAAAAAATGTATTATTATTATCATACAAAAACGTCTGCTCACAATGGACGCTACGAGGAAGCGAAGCCGAGAGGAGTGAAGAGACACATTCAAGTGCGCTCAGTTAGTTTGAGAACCGAAATTTGCTCGTCATCCGAGGCATAAAAAACTTGAAATTTTTGTTCGAAAACCGAATTGTACGAGAACAGAGACGTTCGAAAACCGAGGTTTGACTGTACTTTATTCTTTACACATTTAATAGCTCTCCTTAGTTTGTAAGGTGTAGGCAGGGATTAAATTTAGATTTTATATGCACAAGTGTAAATGGTTTAAAAATGCATTTCCTTATAAATCTCGTTTAATCTTGAAGTCCACCACTATATTTCTCAATACAAATGACTTGTTAAAGTTTGGTGCCTTTGTACAATCAGTGGGATCAGTCGCAATGCATATATGTGAATGATAAAAGTAAATTGCACATTTGTTTAAGGAAATCTAAGGTGCTTCATGAAATGATTTGTAAACGATATGTTCATTAAATTTCAACATTTTCCTGATATTCTTGTGCTTCTTTAGACCACAACAAAGGGAAGACATATTATTTTGGTTATTTATAGCAGAGTATAGTAGAAAATTTCATGGTCCGGCCCATATAACCCCCTCGTGTGATGCTTTGCAGCAGTCATTTTTTTATGTTTGCAGCACTGTGATTTAAGGGTCTGTTTTATTTATTGTTTATCTGCAAGCAAGTTCAGTGTTGAGTACTTGTATTGCTCAGAAAATTGTTTTTACCGTTTTTGATAGGTTAACCTAAGCACTTTTTAAGGACCTGATTTTATTTTTATTTTGTAATTCTTTGGAGATTTACAAAAGCAAACAAAACAGTGATATTCCCCCCTTGTGATCGAAACTAAAGGTTGCAGGTAGGACTTTGACTCGACTCAAATACAGCAGAAAGTAAATGGCTCGAACTGCATCTGTCCAAGTCTGCTGAAAAACAAAATACTTTAAGCCACTTTTTCTTTTATCTTTTGATCTGCCTCAATAATAATCTAAATAGTAATGAAATGAAAATAAGTTTTTTTTAGATGAGATTAAAATATAGATTGGATTAATAAATTACAGACCTTAATTAATTAATCGCACACTTTTTAATCGTTTGACAGCACTAAAAATAATGGTCCGAGGAGAAAAGTATTTCTGAAATTTACGGCCGGCACACCCAACAATTGGATTATTTGTAAAGTGGTTGTTCTGGCACTTTACTTGTTTCTGGGTCACTCGTAAGAATACAATCAAAAATCGCTAATTTCTTCTCAGTCTTTCTGAAAAAAAAAAAAAACATAGGCACCCATCTCCTGCCTGTATGACGCCATCCGTGGCCCTTCAGGACTTCCAGACATGCTAATTTGTTCTAATTGGGAAAAACAGTCGCCATGCCTAGCAATTTCCATGATGAAATTGTGATTATTTAGGGTAAAAGAAAGAAAGGAACGGGGACAGGTAATGCATGTATTGTTGCACAGCGTGCCTGGACTCTATATATGACCCGGGCCACAGGTAGAAGTAAACAATGCATCACTGGCTTGACAAGAGATGTTGTGATTATCTGGATTGGGGGATTATAGTATGCCATTTGCAAACGTCCAATTTTTTTCGCATACAGACATGTATGCTTGATAGTCAGGTTTTCATTTTAATTTTGACAGACGATTCGGCCGCTCGCGAACGTGGAATCTATTTATCTTGCCATTCCTATTTTCACTTTGTCATTGGCAAGGTGGTTACTGGGCACCACACACCAGGCCATGTCGGACATCTGTACTTATGCCCACACAATTGTATGTACTTGCTCTATTAAAACCAAACAAAAAAAAACATCATGATCAAAAGTACACAAGTAATACACGTAGCAAAACATGGACACAGAAAGGATGTGATATAGGTTTAAATCTTACCAGGTGAGTTCTTTGTGAATGTCGTCCTCGCCACCTCTCGTCCTTTTCAGTCGAGATCCTTAATTGCTTGGAAATTCTGCCTTATAATCAAATAACGCTCACTGATTTTTTTTTTCTCCCCAAGATGACACCTGAGTAGGCAGCCATAGGCTCTTCAAGAGCCTTGCGTTTTTTGTTGTTTTTGTGTTTTGTTTTGTCACTTTGTGTTGTTACGTCGTGTGGACCTGATGTGGACTGTTTTCAGCATTTTTGGCCACGACATTTGTCAAAGAAGAAGAATCTGTGCTTGGTGGTTGCGCCTTCTCGGCTGCACGCATGGACCAGCACTGATTTTGATTGGGAGAAATGTCGGCGCCAGTTGACTGTCATTGCTGGACAGCCCCAGGGTTCTTGTGTTTTGCACCTGTAATGGGCAGCATTTTCACAGCCCCGCTTTGTTGAAGCGGAAAGATCGGTGCTGATGGACAGTCTGTGGCTGGATGGATGCATGTCTTAAGGAGCTGACGATGAGAAGAAAGGAGCGTCAGGGCAGAGCGCCGATTCGTATGTGGAACTGGGAGTCGCAGCTTGGAGTTGAAGCAGATTTACATGGGACAGGAGAAGAGACGTGTGCATATTCCAGCATGACGTCTTTGATCCACTGGTGAAAAGGACACTTTAGTGGTGTTCACACGGCACACATTTGCTCTGGTGCTGCACCGATGTATTTTGTTGCACCGGAGCAAATTTTGTGGAGCGTTCACACGTACAAAGCCGCTGAGCGTGTTAGGACCACTGCAGCCCCACTTGCGGTCACACGGCAGTTTCTGCAGCGGTGCAAAACGATAGAAAACAAAGAGATATCGTGTTGGTTCTTTTTAAAACATACACAACTCAAGCAACTACTGTACAGGCACGTCCTTCTCCTTCTCGGTCTCCGTGTCTTCTGCTCAAGAGGCGTTCAATGACCGCCCCCGAAAACGTAAATCAACGATGACTTCAATGACACTCAGAAAAGCAAACATAATGCGCCAAACAGAAAATCATGAGAGAAAATCATAAAATAAATTCTATGGGGGGGTTGTGAACACACAACAGAGGAACAAACTACACAAACAACTCCGAGGCAGAGAACGAAAGAAACGCATTCTAGCCGTATGAAATCAACTCTTCTCATGCGTAGCGAGGCTACTCCCCCCGCAAACGAGCATTTGCTCTGCAGCAAATTAACCCTGTAGCGTTCACACGTACCATTTTACATCGGTGCTGCCCCGCAAATGAGCATTCGCTTCGGAGCAAATTTTTAAACCACCTGCCTGAGGTGGGCTAAATTTGCTCCGGAGTAAGCTGTTTTCAGCGGCTACACCAGTGTAACTTTGCACGTGTGAACGCTCTACTGGGGTAGCCCCGGCGCAGCACCGGAGCAAATGTTGCCGTGTGAACACCCCTTATAGTGATGTGGGAGGTGGTGGAATTATTAGGGGAAAATGAGGCAACGCTTTTGTTTCTTTTCATTTCATGGGGATGTCCAGAAAGATGACATCACGTATTGGAGACGTCTAGTAAAGAATACATCATGTCACTGCTTGTGCGGTGGAATTACATATATATTATCATCTCGTATGCAGTAGGTTTATAATTCCATGTCAAGTGGCTAATTTAGACGTTAAATTGTTGCTTTAATATCACTTCTTCTGCCTCAAAACCATAGTTTGTTGAAATGTGTTTGCACTTTATAAGTAATGAAAATAAAATCTATTATTATTATTGGATAAATCTGCTCTCAAAAAGTGTTGATGTTTGATAGTGACAATTTTCCATTGTGTTTTGGTTTTGCAGATAATTTCCTCAAATAATTCTTCATTGGTTCATTAATTTGATTCATCACAGGTCATTTCACATAATTTTTTAATGCCTGTGGAAAATCTAATTTCAAGGCAAGATTTGCTGTCCGCAGATTCAGGATTGTTCTCCGCCGAATCAACACTTTTTCTCTGCAGAATCCTTGATGGACTAATAAGAACTTCGTGATTTTATGCACATTTTGGGACACAATAATCTGCCCATCAAGCTTTCTCTTTTCACTTTATCAGATGTTGGCATCTTCACTGCTGCATTTGGCTTGTTGAGACGGCAAAGCACTTCTCGGTCCTGTGAGTTGCGACAGTACAAGACATATGAATATGGAACTTGGGCTGTACTCCATCCCTCTTCAGCAGCAAACAAGATGCTATTATTCACTTCTACAGATACCAGCGATGGGGATTTGCTTCAAGACGTTATAATAATGCCATGAGAGAAAAACCTCCATGTTTCTTTCAGATTCTTAAGATAATTATGCACCAGCGACCAGAGACAGAAGAAGCGTCTAAAATACGGCAAGCAAAGTGACTGAGTAACATCTCCCATCCTGAACTCCATGGCCAACCCACAGTTTGGGCTCATGCGTGCAGTCATCACTTTGTGAGCGCTGTTTGTTTACCTTTGAAATTGTAGTGATGAGAGTATTTTATTGAATTGAATTGAATACAACTTTATTGTCAAATGTGCTGTACGTATGTGTAACATACAGCACAGATTAAATTTCTTCCCCCTCAACATAAAACAAGAGGAGCCGCTGCGGGTGTCCGCGCCGCCATCAAAAGAAAAGTTGACCAAAAAAAAAGACAAAATAATACAAGGCAACACATGAAACACAGACAATTGTGCAATCTTAAACACTTTCCTGCATACACTTTGTTGGTTGAAGCCATAATAGATTAAATCAACTATATCAACTACAATTAAAAATTTAAACAAAACTAACCTGCAAGATATTTTGGATTTATTAGCAAGATAGCTAGCTAGGACAAGCTAGCTAGCGGGCGAATCCAATGTTAGCCAAAACCAAACTCAAATCGCTGCTGTTTATGAAAGCAAATAATAGCAAATTGTTTGCTGCTGACATGGTATAGAATAAAGTCCCATTGGAATAAGCAATATGACATCCCAATCATTTATCTGTCTTTCACTGTTGCAGGTCCCAGGACCGAGAATTGATTTACCATCTCAACAAGCTAAATGCAGAGGTCAAGCTGAAAACATCCGAAAAAGTTGACAAATGTGAAGCTTCATCATCACGTTACTATGTTCAATAATATGCAGATAAAATGCTAATGACAACTTTTTTTCATGGTAGAATGACACCCTTACTGCACTGTGTGGTTACTGTATGTGCAATAGAGCCAACTATTACTATACAACTTTAACAACAGTTTACTCACCCGTGCACCAATTTAAACAGCTTCTTTTGAGACTATATTGAAATTTACGCCCATCTACTGACAAAATAGTTGGAATCCTCCAGTAATGTGTGTGCTTTCATCTGCCATGTATCACAGAGCATGTCGTCATTCCCAAGTAGTAAACAATGTTGGTATCTGAGCTGAGAAATCAGATTTGGACAGCACGCATGGGTCGCTTCCTCTGAACAGAGTAACTTTCTGCCGATATCGGGGTTGTAGATCAGCTAGTAAGTCATCAAAATACTTTGAAAATGCCATCATAAAACAAATTGATGATCACTGTTAACAGCTGTGTGTGCATGCGTGCAGCGCGTGTGTAACTCCCCCAAAATGGATGAGGTAGAAAAAAAGATCTCCAAGAATGCATTGCTCCGAAATGGATGCAAGCAAACTATATTGACTTTCCTATCATGGGTCAACCATGGATTGACATAAGAATGGACTAAAATTTGGTCCCTCGCAACCTAAGTCAGAGGGCAGCCATCTTACGTTGCCATCGGGACTGACAACTTTCCATAATTCATGCCAGGATCCCTGTATGGAGTAATCAGAACTTCTCCAAGAACAAACTTAGTTGTTTGCGTCGACATATTCCGAGTATATTATCTCAGTATCGTGAATTGTTATAGAAGTGAGGTTTACACTTTTTAAAAGGCCTTTGTATTCACTTCATCATCATTCATACGTCTGACAGAATGGTGCAGACGAAACCTTATACGAGGAAATTTATAATCGCATTCTTACGAATGAAATGTGCATGTAGCAGAAAACGTGAAAACGCTGCAGAGAAATCAATGTATTCAAGTTAAGCACACTTATTTGTGGCAACATAAGAAGGCCGCCGGTGGCTTCACTATAAGCTATGGCGAATATGATGCACCGTTACGCCATTCACAGATAGGCCTGCAGGGTCAACCAACTCAAGGTGGGGTCTTCATATTTATTTTGTCTTTTCTTTTCAGACTTGCTGACAGCATGTGCCCGCTTCCCATCATCCACCGGTACTGATGTCAGCTGACTTAAAATATAACTTCAAACAACATGACTCGGCTGTCGTCTGCTATGAGACACGCTTAGTAGTAAGCGTATTGAATCATTATACTTTTAAAACATATGTGTTGGTGATTGCAAAGCACGAGGAGCCATGAAAGGCTAACATAAAGACACCGAGGTCAACAATGGATACAGCCAGATGCTAACAGCTGCTTGCGAATAGCTATGGCTTTCTTACCGCTATCACATTAACGAAGGTCGTCTTCCCGGAATACTGCAAACCAACGAGGGTCAGCTCCATCTCCTCCTTCCAGAAGAGCGCTTTGAACCAGTCCAGCAGTTTGTTGATGAGCGCTATCATCGTCGTCCGCTGCAAATGTTTAACGCTTGTTTCGGTTGCTGCTGCTGCTGCTACTACTACTACGAGGAGGCTCCGCTAGCTAGCAATCAGGCTGACGCCCAGAACTCAGATTTGTCAAAGTGACAAGCTGAGCCAGCGACGGACAACCAAATTGCACCGTGGATCTTTAGCGACACCGATTAGGAGACGTCTTTTGTCGGCGATGTCACTCATTAACCGAAACCGTCTTTTTGCTTTTACGCTGTTTACTAACGACGCCTTTTCCTGCCCGACAATACAACAACAATGTTAGAAAAGTCACTTCCGGCCATTTCACAGTAAAACGTCGGGATGAACAGTAACCCACACAACAAACAACTAAAGTTCAGTCGACCGGATATCGCATCACAACGCACGGTGTTTATCTTTTAAAACCAAAAATTTCATGAAAAGACCCATCAATAAAAATATGCATCCATCCTTTGTTTCGATCATCCTTAATAGGATTACAGGCATGCTAGACCCAAACAACTGACTCTGGTGGGAAGGAGGGGGGCAGAGAAATGTTACACGATGCCAGCCTAGTAGCAGGGCACCAAAAAAAAGAAAACACACCTACGGACAACTAAGAGTTTTACTGTAATTCAACCGACCATGCGCATTTTTGGAATGTGGAGAGAAAATCTGAGAATTTGAAGAAAATCCACGGAAGTACTGGGAGAACATGCAAAAGCACAGCAATGCCAAAGCCAGATTTTAACCCACACACACTCTTGGACGTGCCACCTTTCATAAAAATATCAACTACAACTGCAAGCAGCTATGAAGGGACCTCTCTCGCAGCCCTGCCATTTTGGGTTACTGCAGGGAGTCCAAGCTCGGTCCTCAAAGGCCGATGTCCTTCCTGTTTTCCATCACTCCCTGCTGAAACAGACTTGATTCAAAGGTGCAAGCTCTGAGGAAGCAAGATCCTGATACTTTGAATCAGATGTGTTGCAGCAGGGACAGTTGGAAAACAGGGAGGACATCAGCCCATCAGGACCGAGTTTGGACCCCCTTTTTGGGATATAGTCACACCATTATGACTGGTGTGTTCTCCTCTGCTCTGTTCCAAATCCTGCATGCCGGCAGGCGAAACTTTTCGCATTGCCTGTCATGGTCGTTGCCCAGTAATGCGCCAGTTATTATTATTATCTTTCTTAGTAAAAGTGCCCCAAGCTGTAACAGCACTCTTCAGTATATGCATGTAATACAGTATGATAAAGTTCAGCCTTGAACATGTATATACACAGGTTTACATGCGTTTCATTGTTTTTCTTCCTCTTAAAGGTGTCCCCAGTTAAATTCACAGTACTTTATAGGCTATATAAGTATTGTCCTCTTACAGTATAAGTGTCTCAGTTTGGTTTAATTTACAGCACTTTATATGCATACAATACAGTAGGCCAGGTCAATATGCTCAAGTTCAGGCTATTACAGTAAGTGTTTCATAATGTTTGAAAGTATTCAAGGACATATCTGTTTGATTTACAGCACTTTTTAATAGCCTATAGCAGTGGTCCTCAACTAGAAATGCTGTGGGTCCACTTTTTTTTTTTAATAAGACCAAGGTCCGGTCCCATGCACGGCGGTCATGGGGAGCAGGGCAATATGCCCATTTAGTATGGTCAAGCCAAGCTTATACAAATCAACACTCCTCACAACCAACCAATAATGGGGTGCATGGAAATAACAATTCTTCACTTTGCCAGTACACAGCAAATAATGAGAGGTATTGTGTTGAGGCACAGGAACTCTTTTATTTTGTTAAATTGTGCCTGCTTATTAATGGAAATAGCCCTTTTAGGGAAATAAGACATTTTTACTTTAACTTTGTTAAACAGTAGTTGTCTTTTTTTCCCCTTCATTTAACAAAAACAAAACAAAATACTCATTTTACCCAAATAAATACGAAACATGAAAACAAAAATATCCTTTTCATTTGTACAATTCCCCTTTTCACATCCCCTCTGAAATCACTGAAGGTGAATGCAATGTCTGAGGCATGCAAATATTAACCTAAACATGCTAAGAAGCCCCTCCATGAGCCGTCACCTTACCGTGGTGGAGGGGTGTGCGTGCCCCAATGATCCTAGGAGCTAAGTTGTCTGGGGCTTTATGCCCCTGGCAGGGTCACCCATGGCAAACAGGTCCTAGGTGAGGGACCAGACAAAGCATGGCTCAACAGATCCCTTATGAGTAAAATAAATGGATTCAAGTTTCCCTTGCCCGGACGCGGGTCACCGGGGCCTCCCTCTGGAGCCAGGCCTGGTGGCCGGGCCTATACCCATGGGGCCCGGCCGGGCTCAGCCCGAAGAGATAACGTCGGTCCCCCTTCTCATGGGCTCACCACCCATGGGAGGGGCCAAAGGGGTCGGGTGCAGTGCGAGCTGGGCGGCAGCCAAAGGAGGGGACACTGGCGGTCCGATCCTCGGCTACAGAAGCTAGGTCTAGGGACATGGAATGTCACCTCTCTTGCAGGGAAGGAGCCCGAGCTGGTGTGCGAGGTAGAGAAGTTCCGACTGGATATAGTCGGACTTACCTCCACACACAGCCTGGGTTCTGGTACCAGTTCTCTCGAGAGGGGTTGGACTCTCTTCCACTCTGGAGTTGCCCACGGTGAGAGGCGCATAACTGGTGTGGGCATACTCATTGCCCCCCGGCTCAGTGCCTGTACATTGGGGTTCACGCCAGTAGATGAGAGGGTTGCCTCCCTCCTCCTTCAAGTGGGGGGACGGGTCCTGACTGTTGTTTGTGCGTATGCACCCAACAGCAGCTCAGCGTACCCACCCTTTTTGGAGTCCTTGGAGGGTGTGCTGGAGAGTATTCCGGCTGGGGACTCCCTTGTTCTGTGGGGGACTTCAATGCTCATGTGGGCAATGACAGTGAGACCTGGAAGGGCGTGATTGGGAGGAACGGCCCCCCCTATCAGAACTCGAGTGGTGTTTTGTCACTGGACTTCTGTGCTCGTCACGGATTGTCCATAACAAACACCTTGTTCAAACATAAGGGTGTCCATATGTGCACTTGGCACCAGGACACCCTTGGCCGCAGTTCGATGATTGACTTTGTGGTTGTATCATCGGATTTGCGGCCACATGTTTTGGACACTCGGGTGAAGAGAGGGGCGGAGCTGTCAACTGATCACCACCTGGTGGTGAGCAGGCTGCGATGGTGGGGGAAGATGCCGGTCCGACCTGGCAGACCCAAACGTATTGTGAGGGTGTGTTGGGAGCGTCTGGCGGAATCCCCTGTCAGAAGGAGTTTCAACTCCCACCTCCGACAGAGCTTTTCCCATGTCCCGGGGGAGGCGGGGGACATTGAGTCAGAGTGGACCATGTTCCGTGCCTCTATTGTTGAGGCGGCCAATCTGAGTTGTGGCCGTAAGGTGGTTGGTGCCTGTCGTGGCGGCAACCCTCGTACTCGCTGGTGGACACCAGCAGTAAGGGAAGCCGTCAAGCTGAAGAAGGAGTCCTATCGGGCCTTTATGACCTGTGGGACCCTAGAGGCAGCTGACGGGTATCGACTGGCCAAGCGGAATGCAGCTTCGATGGTCGTTGAGGCAAAAACTCGGGCGTGGGAAGAGTTCGGTGAGGGCATGGAAGCTGACTTCCGGACGGCTTCGAGGAAATTCTGGTCCACCATCCGACGTCTCAGGAGGGGGAAACAGTGCACCACTAACACTGTGTACAGTGGGGATGGGGCGCTGTTGACCTCGACTCGGGACGTTGTGAGCCGGTGGGTGGAATACTTCGAAGACCTCCTCAACTCCACCAGCACGCCTTCCTTGGAGGAAGCAGAGTCTGGGGACTCTGAGGTGGGCTCTCCTATCTCTGTGGTCGAAGTCACCGATGTGGTTAAAAAGCTCCTCGGTGGCAAGGCCCCAGGGATGGATGAGATCCGCCCGGAGTTCCTCAAGGCTCTGGATGTTGTGGGGCTGTCCTGGTTGACACGCCTCTGCAACATCGCGTGGTCAGCGGGGAGAGTGCCTCCGGATTGGCAGACCGGGGTGGTGGTCCCTCTTTTTAAAAAGGGGGACCGGAGGGTGTGTTCCAACTACAGAGGAATCACACTCCTCAGCCTCCCTGGTAAGGTCTATTCAGGGGTGCTGGAGAGGAGGGTCCGTCAGGAAGTCGAGTCTCAGATTGAGGAGGAGCAGTGTGGTTTTCCTCCCGGTCGTGGAACAGTGGACCAGCTCTACACCCTTAGCAGGGTCCTCGAGGGTACGTGGGAACTCGCCCAACCAGTCTACATGTGTTTTGTGGACTTGGAGAAGGCGTTTGACCGTGTCCCTCGGGGGGTTCTGTGGGGGGTGCTTCGGGAGTATGGGGTACCGAGACCCCTGATACGGGCTGTTCGGTCCCTATACTGCCGATGTCAGAGTTTGGTTCGCATTGCCGGCAATAAGTCAGAATCGTTTCCGGTGAGGGTTGGACTCCGCCAAGGCTGCCCTTTGTCGCCGATTCTGTTCATAACCTTTATGGACAGAATTTCTAGGCGCAGCCGAGGCGTTGAGGGGGTCCGTTTTGGTGGCCTCAGTATTGCATCTCTGCTTTTTGCAGATGATGTGGTACTGTTGGCTCCTTCAAGCAGGGCTCTCCAACTCTCGCTGGAGCGTTTCGCAGCAGAGTGTGAAGCGGTTGGGATGAAAATCAGCACTTCCAAATCTGAAACCATGGTCCTCAGTCGGAAAAGGGTGGAGTGCCCTCTCCGGGTCGGGGAGGAGATCTTGCCCCAAGTGGAGGAGTTTAAGTATCTTGGGGTCTTGTTCACGAGTGAGGGCAGGAGGGAGCGAGAGATCGACAGGCGGATCGGTGCAGCGTCTGCTGTGATGCAGATGTTGTGTCGGTCTGTCGTGGTAAAGAAGGAGCTGAGCCAAAAGGCGAAGCTCTCAATTTACCGGTCGATCTATGTTCCAACCCTCATCTATGGTCACGAGCTATGGGTCGTGACCGAAAGAACGAGATCCCTAATACAAGCGGCCGAAATGAGTTTTCTCCGCAGGGTGTCCGGGCTCTCCCTTAGAGATAAGGTGAGAAGCTCGGTCATCCGGGAGGGGCTCAGAGTAGAGCCGCTTCTCCTCCACATCGAGAGGAGCCAGATGAGGTGGCTCGGGCATCTGATTAGGATGCCTCCTGAACGCCTCCCTGGTGAGGTGTTCCGGGCATGTCCCACGGGGTCCTGCCTGACGGGCAGACCCACGGGGTCCTGCCCGTCCTCGGGGTCTCCTCCAGAGGACGACCCAGGACACGCTGGAGAGACTATGTCACCCAGCTGGCCTGGGAACGCCTCGGGATCCCCCGGGAAGAGCTGGAAGAAGTAGCTGGGGAGAGGGAAGTCTGGGCTTCCCTGCTAAAGCTGCTGCCCCCGCGACCTGATCTCGGATAAGCGGTAGAAAATGGATGGATGGACATGCTAAGAAGATACATCAAAATATCCAGTTTCAGTGAGCACTCTGTTGCTTTTTGTTGTGTCATACATGTCACAATCTTCCTGCTTGAGTCTTGATATGACCTTTTCAGTTTCTTTATTTCGTTTGTTCTTAGCTCTGAATTAGGAGGGAAATCCCGTTCCAAAGAGCTGTACTCTGTCACATAGTGGCGTTTAATATTTTGACTCTTCACCAGAGCTACCGTCTTTAGGCATATTAGACACATTGGCTTGGTGCTCGACCAAGGTAGAATGAAAGCATACTTGTCAGTCCATTCTTCATTGAAACGCCGATTTTCACTGTCCACCTTTCTCTCTGTAGCAAATTTAGAGGACGCCATTGTGATGTTCATTTACCATGTTGCGGTGTTCTGCTGTTAAACAGCTGCAAAGATCCCCGGGTAGACGGGAGCAAAACTGCACTCAATCGAAACCTCCCGCGATTCGTCTTGTCTAATTGTCTGTGTGCGGCTCTCCTGGACTGAAGCTGTGAGCACACTGTGGCGTCGCGCATGCGTCTGTTTCCTGACACAATCATCCATTTTGAATGCGTGTGTATTGGGATAGACGCGTGCTGACGCTTATGTATGGGCACACCTTAAGTTCAGAGGAGCCAATCAGCGCATCGTTATCGCCAACATGCCCTGCTCAGCCAGCGTCTCCTGTTAGTCAAACATTATACAACACACAGTCGCGCTGCTGCGGTCCTCTGCAATACATCTGTTAGTGCACGCAAAGAATACAACGGATAATTTTAACAAGCGATCGCGGTAATGCGCAGATTATAGTCCACAAATATAAAATGTATAACGTAAAAATCACTTTATAAATTATTATTTTATACAATTTGCCGAGGGTCCGGACAGAGGAGGTCCGGACAGAGGAGGTCCGCGGTCCGGTAGTGGATCGCGGTCCGCCAGTTGAGGCAGACTGGCCTATAGCAGAGATGGGCAAACTACGGCCCGCGGGCCGGATCCGGCCCGTTGGTCTTTTTAATCCGGCCTGCCAAAAGTTGGTACACAATTAAGGTTCTATGTAAATTATTGCATTCATTTCATTTGGACTTGTAATGACAGGCATTTCAACACCAGGTGGCACAGTTACTTGAAGTTGCAGAGCACAGGGAGTCAAGAGAGGTTGAGCAATAGAGGGAGAAAACGTATCTACCGCTTGCGGTCCTCTGTCAAACAGATACAGTATTCCCGAACCCGGTTTGAAAAAAAACATATGCATTAAACTTTCTACTAATATATTACATTAACGATTAATTCATAACAACAGAAGTTCCAGAACCCGGAAGCCATACGGAAGCCTGCAGTAGCGCCAACTCAACCAACTCCCGCTCGATACGATGGAATAAGTGTATCTGCGAGGCTATTTTCTATCATTGGATCCAAAATGGTAACATGCGAGTGACTCGAGCTAAAAAGCTTAAAATGAAGAGAAAATAAACATTCTACATCATGAAACTGTACATAGTATAAAGTGCCAATTTTGCAAGCAAATAGGAAATAGTATTTCAACAAAAATAGTAAAATTCTGTTGATAAAATGAATGGTTTTAAGGCTTTAAAATCACTAAAATCCATAAACTAATGTATGTACTCCAAATAAACTTCTACTTTAGTATGAAGTGTCAATTTTATATGCAACTAGAGGATGGTGTTTCAACAAAAAATGTAAAATTTTGTTGGTAAAATTAATGGTTTTAAGGCTTTATAATCTCTAAAACCTATTAGTTTAGGGGGCTTTACCCCGTGGGCCCCAGACCCCCCGACTAATTTTCAGATTATTTCATCACTCGCCACTCTCATCCCTGTATATTGTTGCATTCTTTGTTGCTTGTGTTGTCACACATGTATGTTGTTCACATACTTGAATGTTCATACAGGACATATAGCCTAGTTGTTTAAAAAAAAGTATGGTAATACTTTCATGCTTTTGTTCTCTTGATGTTTGGTATGGACTGTCAACATATGCAGTTTTTTTATATGTACCGTATCTTGTGCTGACCCGGCCCACCTGTCAAATTTAGAAGTCAATTTGGCCCCTGAGCCAAAATGTTTGCCCACCCCTGGCCTATAAGCTATGCTTAGGTTCAGGCTACTTCATTCTATAAAAAAGAAAATGAAGCCCATTTCAATTGTAAGTACATCTATCTGATTTCTTGACTTCTCCTTCCTACCTTACTGACCACCAAGTGACCCCAGGGCCCAGAGGCTAATATGACAGGTTTAAAAATGTATATTAAATCAAAGCATTTTTCCATGTAAAAAATACATGCGATTCATGTGATGCATTTCAGGGTTTTGGGGGGCCAAACCCTCAAATTTCTTTTGCCCGTGTGGTTTTGCCTTGGCGGTGTCCCTTATTTACATATACAATAAAATGAAAACAAAAGACTTTTGGAAATAAATTATTTCCACTTTAAGTTGTAAATGTTGGTCTGTGTTGCTGATCGTGTTTGCACCTGCAGAGAAGGCCTTGAGGGCCCTGACAGCATGCCACTGTTGTTGTCTGGGCATTACTTAACTCATCCATCTATCTATCCATGCATTTTCGAATCCGCTCATCCTCACGAGGGTCGCGAGTATGCTGGAGCCTATCCCAGCTGTCTTCAGGCAGTAGGCGAAGTACACCCTGAGCTGGTGGCCAGACAATCACACATCCACGCTCACAATCACACCTGTGTTCCATTGACCTGCCATGCATGTTTTTGGAATGTGGGAGGAAACCAGAATTCCTGGAGAAAACCAGGAGGCAGACTCATGCAGGAGGTTGCAAAAGAACGTAAAACACCATCCAAAGAACTCCAGACCTCGCTGGACTCAGTTCAAGTCAATGTTCACGACTCTAGGACACAAAAGACACTGGCCAAAAATGCCATCCATGGGAGACTGCTGTCCAAAAAGAACAGAAAGGCTCATCTCACATTTGCCAACATCTTGATGATCCTTGAGACTTTTGGGAAAACATTCTGTGAACCGATGAATCAAAAATTTAACTTTTTGGAAGATCTCCGACCCGTTACATCCGGGTTAAAAACACCACAGCATTTGATATAAAACAAACTAACAAAAAAAACACACACACATTATGCTAACAGTGAAGCATGGTGGTGCCCGTGTGATGGTCTGTGGCTGATCAGCTACCCCAGGACCAGGACGACTTGCTGTGATTAATGGTTAATGAATTCTGCTGTATACCAGAAAATCCTCAAGGAGAACTTTTCGAAAATCCAAATTAAGGTTTTCGAGTGGTTAAGTCAAAGTCCGGATTTGAATCCAATTGAAATGCTGTGCTGTGACCTTAAAAGGGCAGTACATGCTAGAAAACCTTCCAATATATAGGAATTGAAGCAATTCTACGAAGAAGAGTGGGCCGAAATTCCTCCACAGCGATGTGAAAGGTTCATCACTTATTATTATTATTTTGAGAATTGGAGGCACGGTGTTTTACTGGTTAGCACATCCGCCTCACACTGCAGTGGTGTAAGGTTCGATTCCAGGCCCTGACTTTGATGCGTGGCGTTTGCATGTTTTTCCGTGCCTGTGTAGGTTTTCCTGGGGTATTCCGGCTTCATCCCACATTCCAAAACATGCACGGTAAGTTCATTTAACTCTCCAAATTGTCCCTAGGTGTGATTGTGAATGGTTGTCTATGTGTGACCTGCAATTAGCTGGCAACCAGTTCAGGGAGTACCCCGCCTAATGCCCAAGACAGCTGTGATAGGCTCCAGGCTGCGACCATCGTGAGATCTTGGGAAATGGATGGTTGGAGAATTGTTCATGGCACGATACATAAGTGTATGCCCTTACCAACAGAGGGCAGCATACTCTCACTTCATCCAAAACTGAGCCAACCTGTCAGTGGTGCTTTTGAGTTTATTTTTGCACAGAAGAAACAGTTCACACAAAAGGTGGACATGTATCTAGAAAAGAAAAAAAAAGTCACTGTGAGGCAGTCAAGAATCAGGGCTGATTTAAAGGCACTCGTTATTCACAACAGGAAGCTCATCTACACAGCAGGAAGTTGCTTGTTGGTGGTCACAAAGAACACAAGCTCAATCAAAACTATTCGTCAAAGTTCCAAAATTCAGGCCAAAAACAAGGAGTTCACTCTGGTACGTTAAAAACGTGTACTCGATCAGCTCATCATATCTCAAATGGCCTTTCAGAAAATAAGGAGGCAGACACGAAGCACCAAGTTTGAATCCAAAACCAAACAGGATGGAGTGTGATGCAGCTTTATGACACTGGCGTCAACTTAGTGCGAGGCAAGGTTATTTTATTAAACGAAAACTAATGAGATAAAGTTACGTTGAAAACAAAATTGTTTAAAAAAAATAAAGATTCCAAAACTAATTTAAAACCAACTAATTATAGCAGTATTTTGTTTTCTTTGTCTTTGGCAATAAATTTAATGCATGAGCCTTTGAGGTTTATTTTAAATGTATTGATTTCGGTATTAGCCGGAAGGACGTTCAGTCATCTGGGAGTTGAAGTCCTTTGAATGCATGTCGCACAGAAGCAACACCATCGAGCACAGTGGTTCTTAACCTTGTTGGGGGTACTGAACCCAACCAGTTCAAATGCACATTCATCGAACCCTTCATTAGTGGAAAATAAAAATGTTTTTTTTTGACAAATTCAAGACATAAAAAACACATCTATTAAAAACAGAAAAAAGTAAATAAAATTTCAAGTGCACAAAATGAACCGTGCATGACTAGACTATCATGACAGTGACATGTTGACTACTGAGCAAACTAAATTTCCCGCAGCACTGATTGGACAAGCAATGTAATGTAACCATCTGCCGCGGGTGTGTAATAACTAATTGACATGCTGAGTCGGTGTGTCTTAACCTCCATGACCCCTGAGACCGATTCCCCAAACCCCTGGGGTTCGATCGAAGCCAGGTTAAGAACCACTGATCCAGCAGCAGCCAATAAAAAAAGAGTCACAACAAGTGACATCGCTTCAAGGCGACAAGTTTGAGCGTTTGACGTTTGGCTCGAATGGCTCCCCTGCCCCTCATGTGACTCAGCCAGAAATGCAATACTAGGTAAGTAGTGTTTTCATTTTTTGGCTCATATATGAAAAAAATATACAGAGAGTATAAAAAAAATGGTACACTGTACAATCGGGTTTTATACTTACTAGGAATTCAAGCTACACATCATACAAGTTGGCAACCTGGCAAACAAGGCATCCTAGTGATCCATCTAACTTGAGAAGCGGTATTGTGCACTGCAATTAATTGATTAAAAGTCTGCGGACTGTTATACAGTACCTGCACTGTATGCTTTAATGTTTTTTTTTAAATATTGTTAAACTTTCACTACACAATATTTAACATGGAGGTTTGTTTTTCCTTGCACATAATACACAACATATTTAAAAAATAAATGAAAACACTAACACTAACCAAAACTAAACTAGTGTTTTAAAAAAAATAAAATTAAACTGAAATAAAACTCCAAAAAAATTATTAACTATAATGAAAATTCCTAAACTATAATAACCCTGGTTTGCAGTTGTAGTATCCCTTCCATTGAGTGACATAAAGCAAAGAGTCCACTTTCAACATTACTCACGCCATCGTGACGACACACACACACGCACGCGCGCACACGTGTGCTCATGGCTGAAGCCAAGCGTGCTGCAGACATTCGGCGGCGGTCGCCCTGCGTTCCGGCTCCATCTCTAACATGCCGGACAGAAAGTCGCTGAACTGAGCGGCCTGGTCGAGAGGCCACTCGTACTTCTCCAAGAGGACTTCGAAGAGAGCCCACGGCTTCAGGCTGGAGATGTGTCGAAGGTCACCTGATGCCCATGTACAGATCATATTAGATATTGTACAAGCACGCCAAGGACTTAAGGGTGGGCTCACCTCGTCTGTTGAAGTATTCTCTGGAGTATTTCCCAGACAAGGCGAACGGCAAAGGGATGGGGCCCAGCAGCTCGATGATGTGGGCGATGTGATCTGAAAATGAATCATCATTACTCTCTGCACTAAGTGTGTGTATGAAGGGCCATAGGGGACAGAATTCAAGATTACCCATCTCACACACAACTGAAATGCTCTCATACACAATACTGTACAGCACTGACACACTGTCTCACACACACTCCTGAATCACTCACATAGTATTGAAAGACTCACACACACAGTTCTTTATTTTTGTTGGCTCGCACGCACACACGCACACACATTCAGTAAGATACTCTCATGCACACCGAAGGCTGGTTATTGACACCCCTCCCCCAAAATTGAGACCAGTACATTTACTGGGATACTGGTTCATTAACAATACATATTTATAACATGAATTTGAGCTAGATAAGTAAAATGATTAAAAATAACTGCTGTATTGTAATTTTATAAAATATAATTTATTATTCAGTTAAAAAATGGTTCCTTTATGTGATCTACATAGACTAGAGCCACGAAAAAAAAAGTAGGGAATGCAATTTCTGGAGAATCTGTGTGTAAAGGCTGAGACACTGAATTAAAATTTGTGGAAGGACTTGAAATGATTTTGAATGATGTGGAATGATATTGAATTTGAAATGGTTTCAAATCCAAAGAATTGCATAAAACCAAACAAAAACTAATTCTGGCTTTTATTTTGGAATTTTGAAAAAAAATGTACGTGTAGGAATAAGATGAACAGTTTCATGTTAGGAGAAAAACCAAATAATAGTCCATCCATCCATTTTCCGAACCGCTTCATCCTCACTAGGGTCGCGGGGGGTGCTGGAGCCTATCCCAGCTGTCTTCGGGCAGTAGGCGGGGGACACCCTGAATTGGTTGCCAGCCAATCGCAGGGCACACAGAGACGAACAACCATCCATGCTCACACTCACACCTAGGGACAATTTAGAGTGCCCAACGAGCCTGCCATGCATGTTTTTGGAATGTGGGAGGAAACCGGAGCACCCGGAGAAAACCCACGCAAGCCCGGGGAGAACATGCAAACTCCACACAGGGAGGCCGGAGCTGGGATCGAACCCGGTACCTCTGCACTGTGAAGCCGACATGCTAACCACTGGACTACCGGGCCGCCCCCAAATAATAGTACATTTGGAAAAGTTTGTTGGTATGTTAATGGAGAAAATGTCAAATTTTGGGGTAAATGGACATTTTCAGGAGGGATAAGCTGAACAATTTAATGTTGGAAGGTTTGAATCGGTCAAAATCTGTAGCAATTGTAGGAGCAAAAGCAAAAATTGTGTAATTTTTTTAGTGGCCATTGTAAAGGCGGAAATGTAGAATTTTTTAGTTTGTGTACTTTTTGGGTATCAGATGAACAATTTCAAGTTGGAATGTTTGAAATTGGTCAAAAAAATTTTGAAGAAAAACTGAAAACGTTTTTCCATCTATGGTAGTTCACCTCACTCATGTCTGCCCAACAGCCTGCAAGTATCTTAACCAAAGCTGCAATGTTACTTCCCAATAAATGGCATCAGCAGAGACCGTCGGAACCTCAAATGGGATGACAATCAGACTGCAGCGGAAGAGTCACGACATGACGATGTCCATCTACACTTATAAGCCAAAATGGTGTTTGTTGTTGATTTTTATGCGTGGCTGACGGTGTTTCACTTATGTTCACGAGAATCCCAAATTATATCCCTGGCGACCCTTCATGTGTGTGCACATGCAGCCGTTACCTTCATCTCTTGTGTAGTCTTCTCCAGAATGAGGTTCAAATAAATAATCGCCCGTGGCCAACTCGAACGCCTGAAATAGTCCAAACAAACGCAATCACATGACTCGGTGTATGTAGGTGTGCTGTTTGCAGTGTGCATGCATGTCTGTACCATGCAGGCGATGCTCCAGATGTCAGCCGGCGGTCCATACTCTGCTCCAATCAGAACCTCCAAGGCACGGTACTGTCTTGTCTGAATGTCCTCAGTGAAATGCTTGTGCTGGGGGGGCGGAAACAGAGAGGGTGGAACGGGCAGTGTGATTGGTTATTTGTTCAGAAAGAGGTTGTGATAAAGTGAGTACGTGAGCACAGGAGGAGTCTCACCACCCAGCAAGCGTTTCCCAAATCAGCAATCTTCACTCGAAGCTTGTTGGCGTTTTGTGGTTCAAGAGGACTGAGGATGAAGTCTGACGCGCTAACCACTGTGACATGCACAAGCGACACAAACTTTGACAAGTCCCGTTCCTTTTTTTCAAAACACGGTTGCTGTAATGTGTGCTGTTCAATTGACCTTTCGCTAAGCCACACCCCCAAACATGGACTGGCCAATTGCACTAGAGGAAAACAGAGCTGACGTTGTCTTATATTTTCAAATTAAAACCAAGGCTCTTCCAAAACAAAGAGAGTGCAGAAGGTGGAAATGTCATAGTGGATGCTGAAAGAGGAGCAAGCAGGAGGGGTCTTGGCGAAAGGTCGATTGTCTTCTCAAGTGGGAGTGTGTTCTCACAGTCTTGTCCACCGGAGTAACCTGACTGTGTGGATAGTGTTGATTCTGACGTGGCTGAGTTCACTGAGCTGGAGAACTCCGAGACGACGGACGCGGGGCTGGAGAACCGCCTCGGGCCGTGGCCGTTGCAACTGTCCTCCAACAAAGAACAAGATGAGATTGGGCTCACTTTGTCGTTGGTTGCAGTGCAGGAAGTGTTGCCGTTGACGATTGGCTGGCCTGTGGACGCAAACATTATTTTTATTTAAATCCACAATGTCTGTGAGCACGTGTATCTATGTTTGGAATTATGTAGTACGATGGTGTGTACTCACAGTTAGTGTGTGTGTCATCTTCCTCATCCATTTTCTGAACACAAAGATAGGACATATTCAATGTTAGTGATTGCTAATTGACTGTATTTTTGTTTTATATAAATTGCATTTTTTTCTCATAATTTGGCAGCTCCTGTGATTTAGACTCAGGTGTGACATCCACACACCTCTCTCTCTCTTTCTCTCTCTCAGCAGCTGTTGTGTAGCAGCTGTTGTGTAGCGCTTTCACAACAGCTGCAGCTGTAACAAAGCGCTACATAAAATAGTTAACATGAATAAAATATGTATAATATAACACAGCACAACACACGAACAGTCATGCAATTGTAACCACTCTTCCTGCATACTTACGTGTTTGTTGTGATTCACGCAAATCAGATTTCTTTTTTGTTATTTCTGCATCGTGCATTAGCCCCTAATCACGGGCTAATAAAATGTTTCGGATTTCGAACTAATCGCTTTTCGAACAGCCTTCTGGAACGGATTATGGTCCAAAACCAATGTATGGACTGTGTGGATGTGTGTGTGTATATTATATATATATATATATATATATTAGAGCTGTCAAACGATTAATATATTTACGTGTTGCCGCATTAATCTCGCGAAAAAATTTAATCACGTTAAAATGTATTTAAATTAATGCCGATTAAATATTTAAATCATTTGACAGCACTAATATATATAAATAAATATATATATATATATATATATATATATATATGCAACTGTCATAATTAACTCAAATTAACTCATAATTAATCGTGATTACTCACACATTTTTTATAGTTTCTGAATTTTCTTTGATATTTTCTGTCCTATTTTTTCCTGTTTTAATGCTCTCATCAACATGTAATCATGGATCAGTTTTCTATGTTCAAAATGCAAATATTTATTGAAAAAAATGTCAATTTAAATGTTTCACTTGGAGCAGTTATTCACCCCATAATCTCTCACACAATATTACTGTCGATCAGCAACAGTGAAAAAAATATTTTGCAACACAACAGCTCCTTTAACAGCTCTTTTTATGGAATTAAAACCGAGCAATATAAAATTGTAAAGTGCACATCTAAGGTAAACTAGTACTCAGCCTATAGTGCAGGGGTACCCAAACTTTTTGGACCGAAGATCTACTTTTCGATCAACAGACCTCCCGGGATCGCCCCTTAGCGTGTGTGTATATGTATATATACATTTTTTTTTTTAAAAAAATATATATATATATACACAGTCAAACCTCGGTTTTCGAACGTCTCGGTTCTCGTCCAATTCGGTTCACGACCAAAAATTTCGAGTTTTTTATGCCTCGGATGACGAACAAATTTCGGTTCTCGAACAAACTGAGCGCACTTGAAGGCACCATTTAACTCCTCTCGCCTTCTTTACACGAGGAAGTGACGCTTCCACGGGTAGACGAGGAAGAAGTGACGCTTCCTCGTGTTGCTTTCCATTGTGAGCAGACGTGTTCAATGAACATTTTTATTTTAATAAGAGCGTGGTTTCCGTTTTTGAAAAATTCGGTTTTTGAACAGCCTTCTGGAAGGGATTATGGACGAAAACCGAGGTTTGACTGTGTGTGTGTGTGTGTGTGTGTGTATATATGACGTGTGCACATTTCAGCATTCGTCTTTGATCCACTGGTGAAAAGGACACTTTGATTCCCTCCGCTTTCATCTATAACTGCTTCAGAAAACAAAGGATATGCAGGAAAGTGGTTAATATTGTACGATTGTCTCTGTCTAATGTGTTGTCTTGTATTATTTTGTCATTTTATGTTAACTTTTCTTTTGATGGCGGCGCGGGCACCCGCAGCGGCTCCTCTTGTTGTATGTTGTTTCATCTGTGCTCTATGTTGCACATTTGACAATAAAGTTGTACTTGATACTTGGTATACACACACACACACACACACACACACACACACACACACACACACACACACACACACACACACACACACACACACACACACACACGGGTGTTGGCAATCACCATGAGGAAGTGGCTATTTTTCAGCACTCGAAATACATTCACACACAAACAACAGCATAAATCTCAGTCAAGTTGTTTATTTTATCTCTGTAGTCCATCCATCCATCCATCCATCTTCTACCGCTTATATGGGGCCGGGTCGCGGGGGCAGCAGCTTTAGCAGGGAAGCCCAGACTTCCCTCTCCCCAGCTACTTAGTCAAACCTCGGGCGGAGGGAGGCAACCCTCTCGTCTACCGGTGTGAACCCCAATGTACAGGCACTGAGCCGGGGGGCAATTAGTATGCCCACACCTGCTCTGCGCCTCTCACCGTGGGCAACTCCAGAGTGGAAGAGAGTCCAACCCCTCTCGAGAGAACTGGTACCAGAACCCAGGCTGTGTGTGGAGGTAAGTCCGACTATATCCAGTTGGAACTTTTCTACCTCGCACACCAGCTCGGGCTCCTTCCCTCCAAGAGAGGTGACATTCCATGTCCCTAGAGCTAGCTTCTGCAGCCGAGGATCGGACCGCCAGGGTCCCCGCCGTTGGCTGCCGCCCAGCTCACATTGCACCCGACCCCTTTGGCCCCTCCCATGGGTGGTGAGCCCATGAGAAGGGGGACCCACGTTGCCTCTTCGGGCTGAGCCCGGCCGGGCCCCATGGGTGCAGGCCCGGCCACCAGACGCTCGCCAACGAGCCCCACCCCCAGGCCTGGCTCCAGAGGGGGGCCGCGGTGACCCACGTCCGGGCAAGGGAAACTGGGTTCCATTTATTTTGCTCATCATAAGGGGTTTTGTGAGCCGTGCTTTGTCTGGTCCCTCACCTAGGACCTGTTTGCCATGGGTGACCCTGACAGGGACATAAAGCCCCAGGCAACTTAGCTCCTAGGATCATTGGGACGCACAAACCCCTCCACCACAGTAAGGTGACGGCTCATGGAGGGGATCTCTGCAGTCGATCTGCAATATTGTAAGCAGTGACATCTGGGTGATTGACTGTGAAGGCAAGAAAATACTGACTCTCGAAATGGGTCCGTGTTTCACCATCTGGTTGGACCGTACACTCTGAGAATCACCCATGTACAACTTGCACCTGAGTATGAGTCGTAGGACCAGCCAAACTATGAAAAACGTGAGGCTATGGTCTGGAATTATTATAATTTTTTCTTGCATTTTTTGACTTGTGCAACTTATACTCCGGAGTGACATGTAGTGAGAAAAATAGAGCAATCATACATAATTTAATAATGCCGTATTAGTCGATAAAGATACACTATTTGCACTTGTATATAATAGTACAGTGTTAGGCGTACGCTCATGTTTGAGTGTCATTGCAGTACCTGAATGTCCACCAGTCTCTCCTCTAACAGTTTCTCTTGCCGCTTAGCTTTTCTCTTCAATTTTTTCTTCTTGTTTTTGGACATTTTACCAACCTACACACACACACACATATATAGATAAGACAACGGCACAACAATATTGTAGGATTCAGTTCAACCACACAACACAGTGAGTGTGGGGGTGGCATCAAATTCTGAGCCCCCATACAGTACGTAAGCCTCTTGAAGCCCCCTGCATACACACACAAACTGTAGTCTATCCTGAAGTTGTTATCTTTGGTTCGTGAATTGTGCCGTTTCAAGTTTGGGCTCACAGTCTTGTATATCAAAATGCCGGCTTATTAATGGCCCCCAAAGTAGACTATAACATGACTACTATAATTTCCTTTCTACTGATTACTAGTACAGCGCACTTATGCCACTGAGTAGATTTGAAAATGATCATCAGCATCAACTTTATCAATAAGAATAAAACTTTATTTAAATAAAACTGTTTAAAAATGTAATATCATAGCGACAAATAGCAGTTAAAAATCTATTACTATTGAAGAATTGTATTGATTGTGGGCAGCTTAGACATGTTAATGGGTTCAAAGTAGTGTATTAAAACCAGACCCCTAAAATTTCACACATTGCCTCAGTGATATATGCATTTCACAGAGAAGGGGAGGTGGGAAAGGTCAGTAAAAACCAGTCTCAGAATATGAAAAACTTGAAACTATGATTTCTATTTCTTATTATAATACTCCACAGCTTGTTTCCAGTGATTTTATTTTTCTGTTTTTCACTTTTTCCCCCCATTTAAGATGATGACTTTCGTTTCACTAGAAAATAATAATTGGATTGAAATTAATTGGATTAATTTGTGGTGGAGTTGCAAAGTTGGGGGGCACTTGAGGTGTGTGTGAAAGCTTGCATTTGTGCTGCTGAACCTAAGCGCTGTGTCAAAATTATGAAATATATTGTTACTGATCTGATTCACATGAAAGTGAGGCACAAAAAAGTATCAGTAATTCCATAGTGAATGGAAACTGATAGCAAAAGCGAGCTTTGACAAGAAGTCACCACAAGGCGCGGAGCAGCTAACACTTGTCTCTGCTGTTCCTCCAAAAGGCTTTCTCTGTGTTTGTGACTGGGTAGGTAGTATGGAGTTGGTGATTACATGCAACTATCAGGCTGTTGCATTTAGTTTAGTCAGTCAAAAGTCAAGATCCAGTAGCTGAAGCAGAGAAACCAATCACAACACAGCAAGCGGTACATTTGGACACATACCTGGACATCCCCGGGAGCTGTGCTGACTGGAGAGACACACCAAGAGAAAGACAAAGAGAATGAAAGAAAGCTGGAGAACAAGACAGAACATGAGAACAGGAAACAGCGAGTGCAGAAAACAGATACAGATGGAAGTGGAAGTTAAAAGACAACAGCAGATAAGTCAGGCACAAGTCAGGCACATAGGATATGAGCAAAAGACCAGAGAGCAAATTTCGACTTGATGGGCAAAGCCTTAGATGCAAGTGAGAGGATCATTAAAAGTTGTGTGACAGATTCTGCAGCCCTCGAGGACAAACTGACCAATCATTGGCTGTCAGTCACCTGATGAGCCAGAAGGGGGCTTGGCTCCAGCTCTCTGCCAGATAGTGGCCTCAGCAGCGAGCCTCCTGATGTAGACCTCATCTACGTCCAGCAAGATGTTCTCTGGTTTTATATCTGTGTGGATGATCTTACACTTCGTGTGCAGGTAGTCCACACCCTGTAGCACCTGCAAACATGTCAACACAAGCATGTCATACAACACTTATGACACAATTTCTTTGTGTGTGTGTGTGTGTGTGTGTGTGTGTGTGTGTGTGTGTGTGTGTGTGTTACCTGTTTGATGATGCTCTTGACACATACCAGAGGAAGGCCCATGTAGTTTGACTTGATGATCCATTTTAACAGCTGATGACCAAGAACCTCCAGAACCATACATACATCTAACACAGGCTGAGGATAACAAAGACTGGGCGGGTAGACATGGTCAGACAGACACATAGATGGGGTCAGTCAAGTGAGACAGGATGAAGGATACGCACGCCATTGACTCCAGAAATCTTGAAGTCATCAATTAATTGGACAATTGTCTCCCTGTGGGGGTCAGATGGGTCACTGTCCCTCACCTGGACACAGAGACACACTGTGAGGGCCTTTTGGCTGGTGACAGGCAAAATGCAGGGTTAGGTATTGACTAAATGCAAGACCAGATGGAGGACTGGGAATGGTAATAAGTGTGGGACACGGTAAAGGACTGCGTTTGGGTCTGGTTTAGTATCGGGTGTGGTACTAGAAGCAGGACTTAGTTTAGAAATGGATGCAGGACTAGGTGTTGGTCTTAGTGTAGGATTATGCGTATGGCTAAGTTTCTGGTGCGCGACAGGAAAAGGTGCAGGACTGACTGCTGGGCTCGATGTGAGGATAAAGTGCCGGACAACATGCAGGATGAGGTGAAGAATTACATGTAAGATTAGGTGTAGGACTAGGTGTAGGATTAGTTGAAGGAGTCAGTGCAGGGGTAGTGCAGGAGAAGGTGCAGTATTACGTGTAGGACAAGGTAGGGCTAAGTGCAGGATTATGTCCATGACAAGGTGTCAGAGTACATGCAGGACTACATACAGGACTACTGCAGGTGCAAAACTACATGCAGGAATAACTGTAAAACAAGGTGTAAGGATTTCTGCAGGACTAGATTTAGCATTACATGTCAGATTACATGCAGGACTATGTCCAGTATTACATCTAGGACAAGATGTTGGACAAAATATAGGATTAGGTCTTGGACAAAGTATAGGACTACCCACAAGAGTAGGTGCAAGACTACATCCAAGACAAGATGTAAAATAAGGTTTAGGAGCTCATGTAGGAAAAAGTGCAGGGTTTGGTGCAGGATGTGATGCTCCAAGGCTTGACACTCACACATCTGAGCAGTTTGATCTCATCCAGAGCAGTCTCTGTGTAATGGAGTGCGCTTTTCACCACCTTCAATGCCACAAAGCGTTTCTTCCTGACAACAAACAAAGGGAATGTACGTGGTCAGAGGACATGACTGCAGACGGAGGTAGAGAAAACAAGACAAACTGTACAGAGTCGTACTGCAGGTCCCAGCAGAGCCAGACGGTAGAGAAATGTCCCCAGCCAAGTTTGCGGACCACATGGTACCTCCCATTAAAGAGGTCTCCGATGGTGACTGGGTAATAACCGCCTGGAACACAAGGACCAGAACAGTCACACATATACTACATTCAGATGATGATCACGTAGAAGTAAAGCTTCCTGGATGACCAGATATGGTTTTATGTTGAAATCGTCACCTTTGCAGTAATCTGATGGATCTTCTTGTTCTTCATCATCGGAGCCCAGAAGCTGAGAAGGGGGCAGGGTTAACTCTGCAGGTGGTGGGCTCAGAGGAGCAGGTGACGGTGAGACCACACACGTTGGCACTGATGATATCATGGAACTTGAAGGGTGACAGTTTAAGTTTGGAAGGGAGGTGGCAGAGGAAGAGATCGGTGGGGAGTAAGGGTGGGAGGAGGTGACAGTTGTGGTGAGGCTCACAGAGGTGGGCAGTAATGGATTCAGGGGGGAAGATCTTACTGGAGGAGTAGTAGAGGCTTTAGCTGTGCACAGGGTGGTAGTTTTGGCTGTTGCATGACTAGATTTAGAATTTTCAAATGTTAAATGACTCCATGTGCTGAAATCATATGACATTTCCTTCTTGACATTTGATGGTGATTGGCTAGTGTTATGAGTGTGATGCTGAGATGGGATAGGAGGTGACTGGTTCTGGGCAAATATCTGAGATAAGACAGGATGTGCAGGGCTGTGGGTAGGGTTTTGAGATGGCATTGAAAATGAATGACTGTGGGTGGGGCCTAGAGATGGGAGATCAAGTAACAGGCTGTTGGTGGTACTCAGAGATGGAACAGGAAGTGACTGGCTATGGGCAGGGTTCTGAGATGAGACAGTCAGTAAATGCCTTCTCTGCGGCGAGACAGCAAGTGATTTGCTTTGGGAAGGAATGTGAGCCAGGACAGGAAGCGGGTGGCTGAAGGCTTTATTATGACCTTGGATAAGATGTGATTGGCTGTGGGTGGGGCTCTGATCTGGGTCAGGATGTGATTGGCTGTGGGTGGGGCTCTGATCTGGGTCAGGAAGTGAATAGGTGTGGGTGGGGCTCTGACCAGGTTCAAAAAGTGTCGGACTGTGGGAAGGGCTTTCAGTGGGGATAGAAAATAAATGCCTGCTATGAGGTGAAACAGGATGTGATTTGCTGTGGGCGGAACTCTGCATTGGCAAAAGAAGTGGTTGGCTGTGGGCTGTACTCTCAGGTATAATAGGAAGTGGCTGGTTTTGGGTGGGCTTGTGATGTGCAATAGAAAGTGGCTGGCTGAGGAGTGTCTCTGTCAGGTGGTTAAGAGGGAGGAGGATGGCGCTGTGAGGAACATCTGTAGAACACTGATCTGAAGGGGTATGTGTTACATTTTTGGTTTGGGGGTCCAGGTGAGGGAAGCATGTATCCACAGTGTGAGGGGTTACTTCTTGAGCTTCAACTGTGGTGTCACTACTTTTACTTTGTAATGGTTGGGCTGTTTTGGGAGTGAAGGGTAAGACTGAGAGGTCTTCCTGTGTCCGGGGTTGTAGTCTGTCACAAAGGTCATCATAACTAGAACAAGAGACAAAGACCCTCAGTAAGCACACCAACGACTGAAAGGAGGCAAGGTTTCACTAACACAGTGGTTCTTAACCTGGGTTCGATCAAACCCCAGGGGTTTGGTGAATCGGTCTCAGAGGGTCGACGGAGCCTCTCCCATGGAGGTTAAGATCCATCCGACTCAACATGTGAATTAGTTATGACACGCCCGATTGGCTATCGCTGGCTACAGATGATCACATTACATTGCTTGTCCAATCAGTGCTGCGACAAATTTAGTTTGCTCAGTCGTCAACATGTAATGGTCATGATCATACTTTGTGTGATTCTTTTTTTTTTTTTTTTAGAATATTTGAATCCACGCTAACTGTGTCGAGCAAAAAAAGAAAGTGGTCAGAGGAATATGTACAACATACATCACAGAACGAGATGGGACTCAGCGTCCTATCTGCATGATTTGTCATGCCAAGTTGAGCAACTCTAGTCTCGCAACGACAAAACTGAAGGAACTCTTCCTGAATCCGATTCAGCCCCCCCTGAAGCTGAGAGGTTTGCAGTGAAATCCATCCATCCATTTTCCGAACCGCTTTATCCTCACTAGGGTCGCGGGGGGTGCCGGAGCCTATCCCGGCTGTCTTCAGGCAGTAGGCGGTGGACACCCTGAATTGGTTGCCAGCCAATCGCAGGGCACACAGAGACGAACAACCATCCACGCTCACACTCATACCTAGGGACAATTTAGAGTGCACAATCAGCCTGCCATGCATGTTTTTGGAACGTGGGAGGAAACCGGAGCACCCGGAGAAAACCCACGCAGGCCCGGGGAGAACATGCAAACTCCACACAGGGAGACCGGAGCTGGATTTGAACCCGGTACCTCAGCACTGTGAAGCCGACGTGCTAACCACTGGACTACCGGGCCGGTTTGCAGTGAAATGAAAGTACAATTTAATGCAAAAAAGGAAAGATGAAATGAAAATTGAATTTAATATAAATTGAATTTAATATAACTTTAACTCACTTTTTTCCCCCCAAAGTTTTCTCACTGTCTTCGTCACTATTTACACACCAGAGTACACTATTTACAAGTCAGTTTATCAGTTTTAATTCAACAACTTCCTTCTTTTGGCAGCCAGCTGTGTCAATCTTTGAACAGCTTTCCTCTTCAGTTCTTGGGTCAGCGCTCTTGGGTCTTTCGCTAGCTCCTTTGCAGTATGGATAATAACAGGCGCCAATGACAAGACAAGGCTGTGCTCAGCAAGAACTCCAAGAACAAGTGCCTGAAAAAATTTTAACTCAATTAAAGAAATGGCTTTGCAACAGAATTCATTCATGCATATTATTGAACATTCAGAATTTAAATCAATCTTTATATCCATCCATCCATCCATTTTCCGAACCGCTTCATCCTCACTAGGGTCGCGGGGGGTGCTGGAGCCTATCCCAGCAGTCTTCGGGCAGTAGGCGGGGGACACCCTGAATTGGTTGCCAGCCAATCGCAGGGCACACAGAGACGAACAACCATCCACGCTCACACTCACACCTAGGGACAATTTAGAGTGCCCAACGAGCCTGCCATGCATGTTTTTGGAATGTGGGAGGAAACCGGAGCACCCGGAGAAAACCCACGCAAGCCCGGGGAGAACATGCAAACTCCACACAGGGAGGCCGGAGCTGGGATCGAACCCGGTACCTCTGCACTGTGAAGCCAACGTGCTAACCACTGGACTACCGGGCCGCCCCCAATCTTTATATATTCATTGATATATTAGATATTGGAAAATGAAATACAATATGCAGTAAGATTTTTAGAAAAGATGAAAAAAATTGCATTCGTTGAACTGATCCTCTTTCATATATGTGTATATTTATTTACATACTTTATTTATTGCTGGTAGTATTAAACATATTTAATTTACATTGAACCGATTAACATATTAAAGAGTGATATATAGACAGGGTTGATGACAAGAATTAATCACAATAAATGAAGTAAATGTTTAGTAAGATATTAGTTTGTGACAAAAATACAGAAGTCGATTTGTTAATATTTTTACAGTGAGTTATGAAGCAAGACCATAACCATATGTAACTTGAAATCGCCAAGATTTTCTACACAAGTTAGAAGTTAGTGCAGGCAGGCAACAAATTGGAAAGCATCTACACATGATACAGTCAACTTGAAAAACACAGTCAAAATACGACATTCAAATATTACAATCATACTCACTTTGTGTTCCTGAAACATGCAGTTAATCATTTTGATTATATCATGCATTCAAATGCAGGAAAAACATCAACATTTTAACAAAATTCCTTAGCTCTCAGATAATACAATTTATTATGCATAACCGTGCTTTATTATCCAAGACAAAACGTGAATTATCAATATGAATATAACGCGCAAATAAAAACAAAGAAATGTTATCATGCTGTTGCTACAAATGCATACCAAATAAAATTGCAAATATCATCCTCGTATATTTGAATAAAAAAGTACATACCTCGGAGTGTACCTGTCTATCGGCAAGGGGCGTCAGTGGAGCAGATTTGTTGCTTGGTTCAGCCAAAGTACCCCAGTGCGTAACGTCTTTCATTGTATCCGCTGACGAAGTTTGTTTGGAAAATGCCGATCCCAAAGAATAATTGCTCCGTCGAATGGCGATTTTTTCGGCATGTTTTTTCACTTTTGTTGCATGATCTGTCAGTGCCACGCATCCACGGGAGCCATAGTTAATTAAGTCACTACAATACACACAATAAGCTTTGCCCGCTACGTCTGGTTTCTTCAAAAATTGTCCAAGAGCTTCTGTAACTTCGTCGAACTTCGAACCAATTTTAACCTTTACAGTGACTTTTCTCTCAAGCCAGTCCCATCGGAATTTATTCTTGACATTTGAGTCAATTTCTAGGATTGAAGACTCCTGATCTTTCGTCAAAAATCTCAGAATTCCGCTCAAAAGGATCCCAGAACAATGAATTTGCGAGACGAACAGGCCGCCATGAATCAGGTAAAAAAATATGTTACATGCAATTTGATTGGTCCTATCGCTTGTAGTTAACCAATCGCTGGGCCGTATACAATCGAGCTAAGACTTCCGCAACAAATAATGCTTCCAGTGATCTGATTAGATACACGTCCAATCGCAGGGCTGTTTACAATCGGAAGATGGAAAGACGAAGAAAAGGGAGAGCTCGTGAAAACTCGACAATAAGGTACCTGACCCCCCCTAAAATTTTCTCAACGGATTTAGACGATTCACAAAAATGATCAATTTAAGAAATAAAATGGCGGATTTCCGCGTATCCGTGGAAAATTGCCATCCCTGTAAGAGAAGACATTATCTAATGAAATGCTCATGAAATTAATACAATGTAATATTTGTTGTTACTCCTCCTTCATTCACTGTCATTTAAGTTAAAATTATAATACAGATCAAATGTTTTATATATATATATATAAATATATATATGTAAATCTGAATCTTTATTGGCCAAGTATATAGAACATAAGGAATTTGTCTCCGGTACGTACACATACATATCCACACACACGTTGTGTGTACACGCACACGCGCACGCACACGCACACGCACACGCACATCCAACCATCTATTTATTAATTATCCTAGCCACTTCTCCTCACAAGGGGCGCGGGTTTGATGGAGCCTAGTCCAGCTGTCTACATACAGTAGGCGGGATACACCCTGAACTAGTTGTCAGGCAATTGCAGAGCACACATAGACAAGCAACCAATCACACTCACAGTCACATCTAGGGCCAATTTAGAGTGTTACACCTTTTTGGAATTGGGGAGGAAACCGAAGTACCCCGACAAAACCCCCACAGGCACTGAGAGAACACGCAAACTCCACACATGAAGACAGGAACCTGGAATCCAAGCCTCTACACTTGTTAGTGATAGTAATACCCCTAGATACTGTTCACCAATTGGACCGCGGTCCGCATTTAGTATTGCATTTGATTGGTCATAGTCAGATAATAGTAGGGATAGATATCGAAGACTACTTTTTGGGGGATGGAGCCATCGGACCTACCTAACACCAATTCGCGTGAAGTCAAACAGTCCCATATTTTGGTTCCGAAGCACGTCTTTCTAGGTTGGGATCATGCAGGAGTGGAACGCAGCAGTGTACACACACCATCATAATGATGTCACCTACTGATGCAGGATTTCACGCACGCTAAAAATACATTTCCAGGTTTGGAAGTGAGCGAGATTTGCCTGGCGCCAAGTCAAACAAATAGTTTGTGAAGAATGCCTGTTTGTTTGTTTGGTTGGTGGGTAGAGGAGCCCCAGCAAGCGGTGCACTTCTCTTTGCTCTTCCCTCAATTGTTTCCATTGTCAATAGTTTGGGAAGGGACCACAATCATCTGCTCTGTACAGTGAAACTCCTCTACAACGAAACCTACATGGGCGAAAATACCCCCAAGTGTGACAAAATCTTCATGCATTAAAACCATTCCCACTTTTCTGCTCCCCCTACAACGAAAAATCCCTTTTTTGCGTGATATGAAATATTTTTCTTTGCACTTCCCTCGCAATGAGATTCACTACAACGAAAACAAGCCTTCTGCAAAAGTCTAATCCAACCTCAGTTTCAGCAACTCCTACCACTTAGCTCGGAAACGGCAACAGCAAACACCACAGTGGCTTACACATGCGCAGTAGTACAGGAAGTATTTGTTATTGTTAGTTTCAGACGCAGCACGAACATTGCATTGCTAAAATGGCTACAAAAACGAACCTTAACAGGCCAAGGAGTGAAGAAAAGAAAAGCTTTAACGCTTGAAGACAGGAAAAAAGTAATACAAATGAAAGATGGAGGAAGCAAAGTAAAAGACATTATGCAAGAAATTGATGTGAGTGAAAGTGAATGCTTATCGTAAATTTCGCAATTTCTTTCCCTTTTTTTCTTTCTACGCTGGCTATATGAAGTGTCAACTCAGTGTATGCTCATATATAGTACATCTGCACTATTGGAATAAAAATAAAGAGTACGTGTGTGTGTGTGTGTGTTTACATTTGAGATAAATTTGTTTTTGTGAAAAGTCGCCTGTTGTGAAAAATTTCTTGCTGCAAACATGATTTCGTTGTAGAGGAGTTTCACTATACCACTTTTTGGCACCTTTACTTTGGGTGCAATGGAAATGTGTTCAATATTAATGATGGCCAATACAATGACTGGCTGACCACCATCTACAACCTACCACCACACCCACATCAGTCTGGATGCACTGTGGTACCATGCTGCCTCTCAAATCTCAGTCTTGGTACAGATATCATTATGGGTATGGTCTAAGTGTGTTGAATACACCAAAGACTATAAGAGCTGGAAGCCCACACAGCCATCTCTTCCTTGCCAGGTGTTTTTAAATTTCAACACCATGTATTTGGTCAAATTTCGGCAATTAATAACCACTTCATTCAACATACTGTGCACATGCAAATTAATTCATCTCGTTCATGTGATTTTTGCAACTGAACCTCACTGTACAGCTTCACATCAGTGTCACGTAGCAAGGTGGTGGTGGTCCCCAAAAAACAGGCAGGCAGAGGAGCAGGGTGAACTTGACGAATTGTGTTTCATAAAACACAGAAAAAACTGAATCCAAAACAAACCAAGTGCTAACAACCAAAACAAATCCAAAGTATCAAACAAAACCATGACTGAAGCAAAAACTATCACTAAACGAAACATGACCGGAACAAACATGACAGCTGCTAACAAGCAAACAATGACCCGACAATAAGTGGACGGGCTGGAAGTCCTTTTAAAGCCCTAATTGCCTAACGACCAACAGGTGTGCAGCTGCAGGGAAAAGCCCTACAGTGCCACCTGTTGGTCACAAACCAAAACATGACAATCAGGGCTGTAAGATGTCAAGTTCACCTTCAAACAGGAGCGTAAGCTGACCTGAAAGGCCTTATTTAAAAAAAAAAAAAGTTAATGCTGGAGAACACTTGCTCACAGATGTATGTGGATCCAGGACAGCAAAGGCATACCTCTTCATATTTTTCTAGGTGTCTGGAATGTCATTCCATGTTTGTACTGTTTGGGAAAGTTTGCAATGCAACTCCATTTAGGATTCTGAGCAAGAATGGCCTTCTGACAGGACACATTTTCAAGATGTGCAGTCAAGCTCTTCAACTTTGACACCAGGATGTCCTTGTTGGCTATGTCGGCGAGTTCCATCTCCTGATCAGGTTGACTTACAACTGCAAAGGCAGCCATGCTCTGTGTACTTGGAGAAGGCGTTCGACCGTGTCCCTTGGGTAGTTATGTGGAGGGATGCTTCAGGAGTATAATATGGGCTGTTTGGTCCCTGTAACACTGATGTTAAGTGTTTGGCCCAGCTAAATTTGAGTAATTTCCAGTAAGGGTTGAACAGCGCCCGAGGTGCTCTTTGTCACTGATTCTGTTAATAACTTTTGGACACAATTTCTAGGCGCAGGCGAGGCATTGAGGGGGTCCGCTTCGGTGGCCTCAGGATTAAAGTATTGCTTTTTGCAGATGATGTGGTTGTGATGGCTTTTTCAAGGTGTGATCTCACACTCTCACTGGAGCAAATTGCAGCAGAGTATGAAGCTGTTGGAATGAAAATCAGCCCCTCCAAATCTGAGACTGTGGTCCTTAGTCAGAAAAGGGTGGAGTACCTGCGCCAGGTCGTAGATGAGATTCTGCCCAAAGTGGAAGAGTTTAAGTATCTTGGAGTCTTGTTCAAGAGCAGGATGGAGCGGGAGATCGACAGGCGCATCGGTGTAGCATCACTACCTCGTGTAGCGACGCTACCACGAGGAAGCGAAGCCGAGAGGAGGTAGTGAAGCCGAGAGGAGTGACGGCTACGCTACCTCGCGTAGCCGCGCTCCCTCGTGTAGCCGCGCTCCCTTGTGTAGCCGCACTCCCTCGTGAAGCGTCGCTACACAGGAAGCGACCATTGTGAGCAGACGTTTTTGTATTGTTCAATAGATCCATCCATCCATCCATTTTCCGAACCGCTTCATCCTCACTGGGGTCGCGGGGGGTGCTGGAGCCTATCCCAGCAGTCTCCGGGCAGTAGGCGGGGGACACCATGAATTGGTTGCCAGCCAATCGCAGGGCACACAGAGACGAACAACCATCCACGCTCACACTCATACCTAGGGACAATTTAGAGTGCCCAACGAGCCTGCCATGCATGTTTTTGGAATGTGGGAGGAAACCGGAGCACCCGGAGAAAACCCACGCAAGCCCGGGGAGAACATGCAAACTCCACACAGGGAGGCCGGTACCTCTGCACTGTGAAGCCGACGTGCTAACCACTGGACTACCGGGCCGCCCTTGTTCAATAGATTTTTTTTTAAAAATCAGACGTGTTTGGTGAAACGCTTCCTAGTGTAGCGTCCATTGTGAGCAGACGAGTTTGTATTGTTCAATAAAAAAAAGCAGACGTGTTTGATGAGACGCTTCTGTTAGGGGGAGTGAAATCCCCCTCTTTTCAGAATGGTTTGCCCTGGCAGCACAGGGGAAGTCCGTGCGTTTGTTTACGGCCGGCATTTTTAAATGCAGCGGCACATAATGAACACTCTGGTGTCCGGTGTCTCATTATTATGCAATAATCACACAGAAACAGCTTCCTCGTGTAGTGTCCATTGTGAGCAGACGAGTTTGTATTGTTCAATTAAGATTTTTTTTTTTTTTAAAGCAGACGTGTTTGGTGAGAACTACGTAATATTGGACTGTTATTTTTGCATCGTGTATCAGCCCCTAATCATGGCACCAAAGAAAGCAAGTGGAAGTGGTGAACCTGGTGAAGAAAAGAGGAAAATAGTGCGCAAAACTATAGAATTTAAGAAAGATTTAATCGCGAAATATGAGTCAGGTGTGTCTGTGTTGGCGAAGGAGTTCAGGATGCCGAAATTCCCCGCCTAATGCCTGCTGACAGCTGGGAAAGGCACACGCCCCACGACAGATAGAGAGAGATGTTCCTTCAATTTTTATGTTACTATGTTAATGTTAAAATTGGTGAAAATAGAGTATATTACAGTTTGTTTGAACAGTATTTTACATATTACCTGCTCTCCTATTACATTTGTACAGTTTATGGTGTGAAATTGTAAAAAAAAAGTGGTTTAAAAAAGTCGTTTGTTTTTTTTACTTGGAACGGATTAAAACATTTTACATTGATTCCAATGGGAAACATGGTTTCGGTTTCCGAACAATTCGGTTCCCGAACAGTCTTCTGGAACAGATTAAGTATGAAAACCGAGTTTTGACTGTATTTGAAAATAATGTTCAACTTATATTCAATTGAACACACTACAAAGACAAGATATTTAATATAATGAATATTCTGACTGATAAACGTATGTGTTTTTAGCAAATGACTTCGAATTTTATGTCTGCAACATGTTCCAAAAATGGTGATACGGGTGGGGTGTGGGGGGAAAGACTGAGAAAGTTGAGGAATGCTCAACACCTGTTTGGATCTCACAGATGACAGGCTTTGTGGGAATAGGTGGGTGTCATGGTTGGGTATAAAAGCAGCTTCCCTGAATTGCTCAGTCATTCACAAGCAATGATAGGGACAGGTTCACCTCTTTGTGAATATCGGAATGTTCCTCAATGTACAAAAGCAAGAAATTTAGGGATTACATCATCTACGGTCCAAAATATCAAACGATTCAGAGAATCAGGAGAAATCAGCGCATGTCAGCGTCAAGGCTGAAAACCAACACTGAATGCCTGTGAACTTTGATGACTCAGGCGGCACTGCATCAAACACTAAGATCAATGTGAAAAAGGTATCACCACATGGGCTCAGGAACACTTCAGAAAACCAATGCCAGTAAATACAGTTCACTGCTACATTCGTAAGTACAACTTAAAACTCTACTATGCAAAGCAGGTGCCATCCATCAACAATACCTAGAAAGACTGCCGACTTACCTGGGTTTGAGCTCATCGAAGATGCACTGATGCATAGTAGAATGTGTTTGGTGTTCTATGAGTCCACATTTCAAATTGTTTTGGGAAATTATGGACATCGTGTCCTCCTGGCCCCAGAGGAAAAGAACCATCTGGACTGTTATGGACACAGAGTTCAAAAGCCAGCATCAGTGATTGTATGGGGATGTGTTAGTACCAGTGGCTTGGGAAACCTCTGTCTCTCTCTGTCTGCTGAGGAAAGAAATTTCATTTGTGCTGTATGTTGCACATGTAGCACATTTGACAATAAAGTTAACTTGAACTTGACCTTACACACCTGTGAAATTATGAAGTATTAAACACGACAATGGACACCAAGACTGTTGAAAAGCTGAATCTGTATATCAAGCAAGAATGAGAAAGAATTCCACAGAGAAAGCTTGAAAAATTAGTGTCCTCAGTTCCAAAACATGTATTGATTGTTGTTAAAAGAAAAGGAGATGTAACACAGTGGTACACATGACCCTGTCCCAGCTTTTTTGGAACGTGTTACAGCCACAAAATTCATAAAGGTTATTATTATTTGCAAAAACAATAAGGTTTATCAGTTTGAACATTAAATACAATAGTATTTGTAGTGTTTTCAATTAAATAAAGATGCAAATCATTGTCTTCTGTTTTTTATGTTTAACGCAATGATCCAACTTCATTGGAATTGTGTTTGTATATTTAAATCCATTAGCCAAATAATCTTTTTTTTGTTAGGGTTAGGGTTAGGGTTAGGGGTCATATTTTAAAGAACTTTTAGCCGATCAGCTTCAAACTTTTGGTTGTTTCATCGAAAGAAGTTGAAGATGAAACGGTTGAGGAAACTTAATTCCATTTAACACTTCTGCCCTGGCGGCACACTGTTTTCAATAGTAAAATTTATGCCACATTTTATGTCGTGAATCAGCCCAAAATGACTTGAATTATCCAGAAATCAATGACAACAAGTTCTGTAATTATATTTTTAAAATAAATTATGGGTTCAAATTTTCTATTTTACAAATACAAAATGTATGAAGTGACGGGTGACATGAGAGATGCTTTTCATCAACAATATGTGACTAGTAATGTAAAGTAAATGTTGCATAATGTTTTTAGACACTTCACTTGGGAGACAATCATCCTCAAGGCAGATGATAAGGACTTTACCAATCCCAGTAAATATGAGAAATTTCTCAAATTCGGTTTTCTACCATAATCCATTCCAGAAAAGCCTTTTTTTTTTAATACGAAACTATTTTATTATCCCACTATGCAGAAATAACAAAAAACAGTCAGATTTGCATAAATCACCACAAACACGTTTGCTCACAATGAACGTTACAAACGAGGAAGCGTCAATTCCTCGTCTAAGGAAGCCGAGAGGAGTCGAGAGGCGTATTCAGGTTTGCTTAGTCTGGTCGAAAACCGATTTTCGGTCGTAATCCGAGGCATAAAAATCTAAAATTTTCTGGTCGAAAAACAATTTGGTTGAGAAGAGAGATGTTCGAAAACCGAGGTATGACTGTATTACATAATTTACATCTTGTCAATGATGAACAAATGTAAGGTAGCGGGAGTGTGGAGTGGACGCTGAATGTTTTCCTCAGGTATCGAAAGGACTCGCTACAACCATATAGTCGCGTTTCCCCTAAGCCGCAACAACTCAGTGAATTGCACCATACATTGCCCATTGGCACTTCATACATACATTGCGGTAATATACTTAAATTGCGCTGTGATATTTTCTCACTCAAGCATCAGGGTACTTTTGCCCACTTGGTTAGGAGGGGATTGGTGAGATGACAACCGGATAGCACAAAAGCTCAACAACGCCAGGTCAACAGTTGATATTCTGTCTACACATTATCTTTATTCCTTTCCAACCCATTTCAGTAATTTTGCATGTTTTTTATTGTTATTATTATTATAATTGTTATTACTATCCCGAGCAAGAAAAGTTACACGCTTAACTGTTATACTGTATACTGTAAACAAGCCAAAACTCAGTGGGTGTCATAACTAACAGAGACCAAGCCGGAGTAATGTTGTATTAGTAAGGTACAGCAGCATTAATATCACTGTCAAGAAGCCACGTATAGGACCTGAGATGAAGGTAAAATTAACTAGATGGGTGTCTTCAAGCAAGGCCCGTGTGTCAATGAGTACATTTCAGTCTGAAATGTTCCCATACTCTCACCATTGTGTCTCAATTTACTAATTTTTCTTTCCCGCTCCATCAACCACATGTGCCAAATCAACTTTTCCATTTTTTTATTATGAGGCAAATTTGAAAATGCATAATTGAGCTTCGAGGTTTGATTTGTTGGGGGACGCGCTGCGTTCGTTTGCCCGTGTGCTGAGGGTGTGCGAGCAGTGCACGATTGCGCATGCGCGCAACTTAGATGGAAGATTGCTCGCGCCCCTTACAAATATTTATTGAAGCAGCCCTGGTTCTATGTTTCAACTAGATTTACAAAAATTGTGAGAGATGTGTAACATCCCAAGACCTACATAAAAAGTCTCTCTGAGCCATACCCTGAACCTAACAGGAAGTCCGCCATTACCTTTGAAATTTTACCTGACTTTCCATTTTCCATTCATCTCCTTTTCCACCATTTCGAGCGGCCATATCTTATCGAACTCCCCAATAGATTCGATCTGATGTACTTCAAACTTGGGCTGGTTCATCTAATGACATTAAAAATTAATTTCCCAAAAGATTTTCATTTAGTCAAACGCCGCTGCCTTTGGGACACATTGTTTGACTAGAAAACCAAGTTGCTTTTGATGGCCTAAAAATGCGCACAAAAAAAATCACACAATCTTGCTTTTTCAAAAAAAATCAAAAGGATGCCTTCACCATAAGATCGGTAATTGGCTGATTTCGCCGTCAATCAAAAAGAGATTCAGCCGCAGATCATCAATCATCATGCAGAAAAACTGAGCTTCCTGGCCAGCCTATAAATGCCCACTGTCCATAGACTCCCAGAGACGCTGAGCGTCCAATGGGCGGGACAAAACCAGCATTTATCCAATGACTTGTCTCGTTTCAATGCATTCGGACAACCTACACTGAACTCTCTAGACGCCCAGCGTCCGCGCGGTCGACGCTCAGCGTCCACACAGTTTAAAGCACAGTGAAGCTGCGGGAATGAATGAGAAGAGAGTCACGTCGTAACCAGTAATAAGAAGCTGATTCGGAACAAAAGTTGAGCACGTTGTAGCGCATATTTCGTCAATGACATGTCCACACAATTGAACGGACACACATATAATTTGATCACTTACTTTTTGACATTTTGGGAGAAGCTGAGCTTCCCTTGCAGTCTTAGAGCAATCGCCTCTGACTCACAAGCATTCCAAATATGCACTGTGCGCATTGGGGGTAGAGGGGCGGAGAAGAAGCGCTTGGTACAGACCAAGCGCGCTTGGCTTTGCATCTGCAAAGTTGTGATGCATAGCAGTGTGGATATTTGACCTACATTTAATCCCACGAACCAAAGCAAGAAGTGGACTTTTGTGGTGATAATAATACTTCGGACACGTAGACGGCGTACTTGAGACACGCGTAAATGGCGTGACATCATATTTAGAAGATGGTGCCATTAAATGAAGATATCGAGGAGAGATCATTTCATTTGTACCTCCTCTCGTCAATCTTCGCCGTCCTCGATGGAATTTCTGACGGGAGGTGCTAGCATGCAAACAGAGATGCAAGGACCTCGAAACGTGCCATTGGAGGACAGAGATGCATCCGGTGTCACTTTCATCTCCTTTCCTCCTCTGTGCCTAACTGCTCACTCCTCACCTCTCTGCTCGTCGAAACGGAGAAAGAAAAACTGACTCCCCTCTCATTGTCTTCAAAATAGGCGGCTCATTTATTCAACTCTGCAAACAGCCAATCATACTTTGTCCTGCTTAGAAGTCCCCTTAAAAAAGTAAAGCTCATTTCCGGTAACAGTATTTGTGGTTATTAAAACCTTGAGTTTTTAAAACTATGGTTAACTGTCAAACTGGTAAAAGGCCCATGCCTACACATGACTCCACTGGCCGAGTAATTTGCTAATTGATACTTAATGTTTAAGAAAGTACACTTTATAAGACCTTCTATAAATCGGCGGTGGCTTCGGCATTGTCTGCTGGTCAGGCAGCATCTCGGCCCGGGACAGAAAGAGACTGGAGTGACTGGTCAGGAGGGCCAGTTCTGTCCTGGGCTGCTCCCTGGACACTCTGGAGGAGGTGGGCAACAGGAGGATGCTCGCTAAATTAAAAGTTATGATGGACAGTCACTCACACCCCTTCCAGCCCGCCCTGACAGCACTGGGTAGCTCCTTCAGCCAGAGACTCTTACACCCGCGCTGCAAGAAGGAGAGATACCGTCGCTCGTTCCGACCAACTGCTGTCAGGCTGCTGAATAAACATGCATGAAAACCTGTAACCATTGTAAATTACACAGCCACCTTACGCTGTGTTTTCTCTGCTATTGCTATTTATTTATTTTTTATATTTATTCTCCAAATATATTGCTAATGCTTTACATGTATTTTATATTGACTAACAGTTCTTTTCTGAAACATTTATTTTGTGCAATGAAACACTTTATCCCCCCCTCACCTAATCTTGCTGCTGTAGACTGCAAATTTCCCCAGTGTGGGACAAATAAAGGTTATCTTCTCTTAGAATATATAATCTAATGTAGCATTTAATGTATCAATTAACATATTTACTGATGATCCACCTTTTATATACCATGAAGACTATAATTAATCTTCTGCACAAACCTAATGTAGCATAAATTGGGTTTTGTTGAAGCTTCAATTATTAGTGGGTGCTTTGTAATGTTTGTGTTCTTTGCGCAGACACAGGTGTGTGTAAGTTATTGATCGGTGCACACATATTTGGATGACATGAAGCTGGCATTGGCGCTGCACTCGCATTGGCAGATATCTGATGTGCATTACTTTTTTAATCTGATGATACATCTGCAGCTGTTGTGAAAGCGCAATATGAAGGCATATTGTATTCTATGGTGCATATCACAACTGTGACACAGCAGAAATAAATGGGGAGCATACAGTAAAAATACAACAAATGAGAAAGTATATATATTAACTCCATCACCATCATATCAGGGGGGGAAATTTTAGCTCTATATGCATGCCAGATTATTGTGTGGCACTGAGACACACAGATGCGCACGTGGCTGACTCAGGGACATTGTTTAAGTCCGCTTGAGAGAATGTCTGCATGTTGTGGGGTCATAATTCAGCGTGTGCTTCTATTAATGTCTGCGACTAGCTGTGGCCTGACAACTAAACCTCTGTGAGTCAGCTGGACACCTGCTAGCTTAGCACAACGGCGAGAGGAAGGGGACAGCAGTCTGGACAGCATGGCTAAGCTTAGCACAGTTACCATGTGTGCAGTGGCTGTATGGGTCACATGAGCAATGAGTCAAGAGAACACGAAACAATTGATAAATTTAGAGTCCACGTGCGTCGGTCTCACCGGGTCTCCTCAGTGCGGACTCGGCGGTGCTTTTTGCCTCGACGCCTGTGCTTCTTGGTTCCGGAGGCGGGGCTTGTACGTGTTGCCCCGGCGGAGGCTGCTGGAAGAAGACATACGTGGTCAGCAAAACGCCAAGGAAACGAAAACGGCTTTAACATAACGTGGCTTGTTTTTGTCATGTGGGAAGCAACCATGTACAAAAAGTAAATGCCCTGCTCCAAACTACAATTGCTGCGAAAGAAACTCACGCGCGCACTCGCATACCGTCTATAAGCAGATATGTGCACGCCTCCATGGGACACTCATGAAAGCTCACCTCAATCAAATGACTGTTTGATTTGGGGGTAGAAGTAGAAGTGATGTCACTATCAATGTATCGTCCTATTCCAACGGAACGTGTATTTTTGTAACGGCGCAGGTGGTTATAATGTAGCACCGAGCATGTTGACCGGTGCATGACAACATTCGACGCACGAGTCAAAGCACGACACTGACCTCGGAGCCGACACACCGAACATCCATTATACTTTACCTATGAGCATTGTGGCTTCCCAAAGCAAGCGCGTCAGCGGGGACTGTCCCGGCTGACTCTTAGCCTTTAGCCTTGTTAGCTCAACAGACTCGAGTGACAGTCCGGCTTTTCGACTGGTTCCTAGCGGCACCAAGTTAGAACCGCGTCAGGATCTCAGCTGATCCGTTAGGTGCGTGGTTATACCAGCTGATGGTCTGTTGTCAGCCTCGGTTAGCTCGCGGCACGTCGGAGTGAAAACAGCGTCTTTCCCCACTACCCGGTCAGCACTGACTCAGTGGCATATCTGTGGCAACACCTCTTGGGTTATTCTTGGTGTCTTACTCTCGATGAGAGCGTTCACAGCCCAGAACAGCTGCTGGCAGGCTGACACATGACACCCGGCTTGTTTGGGGCATGCGCACTGGCCACGAAGCAAAGCGTATACAGTACATAAATACAATGATAAATAGGTAAACTAATAACAGTAAATAAATAAATAAATACTACCCGATGGCGTCTGGGATAGTCTCCAGCACGCCCGCGACCCTGGTGAGAATAATATGCACAGATGGATGGATGGATGGATGTACTGTATCTGAAAACACGCATGTTAGTGTAATACCGGTAATTCAACAGCAATGTCTGTACAGCTTCCACGTATACGAGCACCAGAAAGTCATCCACCCATTTGTATACTGCTTATTCTGCGAAGGGTCGTGACGGAGCTAAAGCCCTCACGTTGATCACGTATGCACATATTGTAAAGGCAGACATTTTCAGACCGTTTTTACACTGTCCTGGAGGGAAAAAAAGAAAAAATGTTAATAAATAGCTAGGATATAATGTGTGGGTTAAGAAAAAAACATAAAAAATATGTATTTGCGAGTGAATGATTGCGAAGTTAACGTACACTCCAACGCAAAGTTCAAATTTTTCAATTTAAACTTGGGTTGGAAAAGAAAGTCTGGACAGTAACAGAAGAGGACGCCATAATGTTACCCAACTTTACGGAACATTTAAATCCAATTTACAGTAATGTATCGCAACGCAAGTGACTCTCTTCGTTTGTAAGGAAGGGGATGAGCGGTTGTGGAAATGGGTGGATTTTGTATTCTCATTCTATAGAGTCACCATTGAGAGCATCTTGACCAGCTTCATCACCGTGTGGTACGGCGCTTGCACCGTGTCCTGCCGAAAGAGTGTGCAGCGAGTTGTGAGAGCAGCTGAGAAGATCATTGGTGTCTCTCTTCCCCCCACTGATTGACATCTACAACTCTCGTCTGACCGGCAAAGCCATCCAGATCACAGGTGACCACGCCCACCTATCTCACAGCCTCTTCGACCGGCTGCCGTCGGGGAGGAGACCGCGATGCCCCTAGTCTGTGCTAGAACCAGCAGGCTCAAGATCAGTTTATTCCACCAGGGCCTGGGGTCGGCAACCCAAAATGTTGAAAGAGCCATATAGGACAAAAAAAAAACCCAAAAAACAAATATGTCTGGAGCCGCAAAAAAAAAGCCTTCTATAAAACTTACAATGAAGGAAACACATGCTGTATGTATTGTAATATCCATTTCTTGTACTGTATTTGTGTGACGTCATAGAGAGGGGAGGAGCCAGGTTGGGGAACTATTGGCTCCGGTATTTAGTCTGAGTGTGGAGCGCATGAGCGTGAGTTGTGGCTAACAGCAACTCCTATGGATGTGTGTGTTTATTGCTTATTTTGTTTGATTAAAAAGGACAGATTGCATCAGCGACTGCATGCATCCTTCTTTCCGCTATTGAAGGGCATTACAGTATGTAGGAGACTGGACGGTCTCAGAATTGTTTATGTTATTCATTTTTGTTGTGTGTTCACAAACGCCCCCATAGAATTTATTTTGTGATTTCCTCGCTTGATTTTTTTGTTTTGGTGCATTATTTTCGCTTTTCTTAGTGTCGGTGAAGTGATCATGAATTTCCGTTTTTCGGAGGATGTCTTTGAACGCCTCTCGAGTAAACGAAGGCACGGAGTCGGTCGCAGACGTGTCTCTGTTTGTCGAGACTGTTAAAAGCATAAATAAACTGTAGGTTTTAAAAAACCAACACCACAGCTCTCCTTTTTCAGAGCTGCAACATGTACCTATATCTATTTGAGCTATATTAGCCTACTATCAAAATATTTTTCCATTTTCAAACATTTTTTATCAAGCTCCAGGAAGCCACTAGATGTCGCTAAAGAACCACTGCGGCTCTGGAGCCGCGTGTTGTCGACCCCGCACCAGGCGGTCAGGAGACTCAACTCCCTCCCTGTTCCGCACTTCCCCCCTCTAACCTTGCATCCTGCCACAGACTGCGACCCTCCCTCAGCATCTGACATCCGATTATTGCACTTAAACAATGCCCTACCTAACTTTGACCTGCAATAATCACAAGTGCCCTGTGGTTGTCTGTTGACTGCTATTTATTCTGCCCTGGTGGCACACAGTAATTTCATCTGTGTTGTATGTTGCACGTAGAGTATATTTGGACAATAAAGCTTGACTTGACTTGATTTTCCATAGAAACCTCGCTACATACAGTTGTGTACAGGATCGCTCTCTCTTTCTCTCGCTCAATGCTGTTACAAAAAATTGTTGGAATGCGAACTGATCAGTATGAATTGTAATCCCACTGAATTGAGCCGAATTGAATTGCTATATTTTAAAATAAACAGTCCCATTCAAACCCCATGTATCGAGATACATGTGTACGGTATATATGTATGTACAGTAGGTATATATGTCCATCCATCAATTTTCTAATTTGCTTATCCTCGTAAGGGTCACAGGCGTGCTGGAGCCTCTTTGGGTAGGATGCGGGGTATACTCTGAATTGGTTGCCAGTCAATAACAGATATAGATGAACACCGATTTATTCGCTCCCTTCAATCCCAGCGCACAACTTGGAAATATAAATCAGATAACTTTGACTTGATTGTCTTACTGGTCTTTTCACTAGGTTTTGTTTGCATAAGACGAAACACGGCTCTCCTACAGACATTGTTCAATGTGTCATGGAGCAAGTCCTGTTCAGAGAGGTGGCGGAGAGGAAACGAGCAGGTTTTCTTGGCAAGTTGACCAAGGGGATTTGCCATTCTCAAGAGTGAACAGGTTTATCCATCCATCCATCCTTTCATCCATCCAACCCGCTTATCCTCACAAGGGTCACGGAAGGTGCTGGAGCCTATCCCAGCCGCCTTCGGGGAGTAGGCGAGGGACACCCTGAATCGGTTGCCAGCCAATCGCAGGGCACACACAGATGAACAACCATACACACTCACACGAGGGACAATTTAGAGTGTTCAACCAGCCTGCCATTCATTTGGAATGTGGGAGGAAACCAGGGTACCCGAAGAAAACCCACACAGGCACGGGGTGAACATGCAAACCCCACACAGGGAGGCCGGAGCTGGGATTGAACCTCTGCACTGGGAGGTTGACGTGCTAACCACTGGACCACCGGGCCGCTGAACAGGTTTAATAACTCAAAATGATTCAACCTTCCCCATTCCACACACCACAGGATAATCACTCAGGCCTATGTTTAAAGACAGACAATTAGACCTTTGCCAACTTTGACCAGAAATTTGGGTGAAATACTCATTGGTATTCAATTTGTAGGGTAATAATTAGAGGGTTGAGTGTGTGTGACATTAGTGACATATATTTAATAATGAGCATCATTTGGTTGTTGACAGAAAAACAGCGAAGTAAACAGATGATTCTTTTCATACATCAAAATGGGACAAAAAAAAACCAAAAAAAGATCGTCAATCTAAAGCCATGGCTCAGCTGGGAGGCTAATTTTTCATGCTAACCATGACAATACAGCTCCAGAAAATCAGGATGTCATCTGCTGAGAGACAAAAATGATATACTGTACCGGCGCTAACAGGGTCCATTTCCTGTGTACGCAATGTGTCGGTCTTCAACTTTCTGGCAGCTAATCACGATTCAAACGCAGCTTGGCATTGACTTCCAGTCGCTAAAAAAAGGTCATAAAGCGAACTGAGCATTGACCTCTAGTCACTAACAAAGGTCATGAAGAGAGAGACACCAGCTCTTCTCAATTGACCAGTCGCACGGTCATGTACGTCTTCTCTTGGCTCCTCCGGGACTGGCAGGGTTGGACGACGACAGGAGCTTCTCAGCACCACGACTCCTCTTCCTCTTTTCTGCTTCTTTCCCACTAGCTCCTCCTCCTCCTGTGGCTGCACCATCAAGACCACCCTTCTCCTTGTCACGGCTACTGCTCGTCCGCTCTGACATCTTGAGCGAGGAGTTACTTCCTGAAAGAAGGAGGTGATCAAAGATTATCTGTCCATCCACATGTGTGTTGCTTCAGTCATCTTGTACCTTCTTCGTGCACCGCAGGCTGCTCTCGCTCCAGCTCCAGCTCCTCCTTGGCCTCCTCCTCCAAGCAAAGCTTGCCTGAACCGAAGGGGGTCGTTTGGTTGGTTGATACGCAAATTGTTTCAATGACACAATCAACAAAAAAACCAGTTTAGCCAATCAGCTCCCACCTTCCTTCACTTCCTGGATGATGTCATCAGGCAGAAAGAAACTCTTCTCAGAGTTTGGAAAGGGCAAGATCTCCGACTCGTGCTGCATGCACAAACACACATTATATAGAGTGTAACACATCTTCACTGAGCTTCAAAAAGACCCATTACAATAATCCAGTAAAAATCCAGTCTATGAAATGTTCATAATCACTGCCACCCTGTTTCAACCTATTGACAATTGAGGACCGCACAAAGACAAGTTATGTAATGTTCAAATTGATGAATGTCATTGTTTTTTTGCCCAAAATATTCTCTCCTATTGAATTTGATGCATGAAACACATTCCAAAAAAGCTGGGATTGGGCAACTGACTCAGAAAGTTGAGGAGTGCTTTGAACAATCTGTGTGGAACATTCCACGTCTGAACAGGCAAATTGGGAACAGGAACAAGGAGCATCCCCAAAATTCTCAGTTCTTCACAAGCAAAGATTTGGGGGAGGTTTACCATCGTGTGAACAATTAATTGCGTGAGCGATTAGTTAAACAGTTTAAGAATAATTTTGACAAGACACTTGCAAGGATTTTGCCTATTAGCTGTACAGACCCGTCTCCCATTGAAAATGTGTGATATTATGAAGCGCAAAATATGACACCCCGGAATGTTGAGCAACTGAGCTGCACATCAGGGAAGAATGCGAAAGAATTAAACCAGCAGAAAAATGTAAGTAAAACGAGACCAAAGCCGTGACCACTTGCACTGTACAGGAAAGTAGAGAGCAAAGAGAAGTACTGTATTGCAGTCCAAACAACAAAAAAATGCCGTCCAATGATCCCTCTCTTATCGCGGTTAATGGAGACCTCTGCCACGCTAAGTGCAAAACCGCGAGGTAGGATTGGCTCCCCACTAGGAATTTGTGTGTATGTAGAATGTAGAATGTTCAAAATATGTAAACCAATTACACTTTACATATTTGAGACAAATATTACAACAGTACACATATTTACTTAAATCTTTAATTATAAACCCTGATACAGTAATTAACATGTATCAGCATTGCCTTCTGAATGAGGCAAAGAGACTTGTGTTAGTGACATAGAAGGCGAATCTCACTTTACGCTCTGATGGTTAGCCTCCAGCTAGCTCCTGGCCAGCTATCCCTGCGCAGCCGACATGTTTATGACAAGACAATTAATCAGTTTTGATGAGGAGGTGAAGAGACACGTGCTGCTTTTTTTGTACAAGCCCAATTGCCCAATCTCTCTCTCTCTTTCTCTCTCTCCCCTTGCACATAGCAAACACAACAGAAGAAAGTATGCCAGAGATAAGCAGGCGAACAAGAGTGAACAGCATGACGAGACACACAGACCAGAGAATCAACAGTGTGACAAGGCACAAGGGAAGGTGCTGCGTGGGGCTGCGAAGATGCGCAGCCAATCAACTCATGGGATACATCCGCTTGTGCTGTCATTGGTCGACGTTGCGCCGGGAACCAACACGCATGTACAAAACCTCTGAGTCATTTGGCATATTTTTTCTGTATACGGTACTCACGGAAAAAAAAAACTAAGTAATGAAGCCGCGATAAATGAAGCGTGATACAGCGAGGGATCACTGTATATCCTCCTCAGACCGTCATCCAGTTCTCAGTCTTCGGGGGCACATGAAATGCATTTGGATGCAATTATTTTTACCTAACTTGGTTTCGGCTTTCACAAGTATTTAGGAGGCCCATGTACTCCACATTATTCCTATTCAAACTGAAGGATGTAAAAGAAACTACCATCCAGGATCAGCTCATCAGCAAGGTCTGAAGAAGCAAGATAACGATCGTGATCATTTGAATCATGTGTGTTGCAGTAGGGAAACATGGAAAACAGGCAGGACATCGGCCCTTGAGGACCGAGGTTGGACGCCCCTGACTTATAGCCCAGTTTTAAGAATGTACAAGCAAAACATATTTACCCCATTGGCAGATTTTATTTGTTTAATAAAAGAACATTTGACCCCATTAAAGGAAATTAAACTTTTTTTTTGCGGGGGGGGTTGCAATGCCCCCTCTGTCTCAAGCATTGGCCTTCAATCAATGAATCGATGAATCAATCCACCCATTCGCTCCATCAATTCAGCCCGCTCTGTCAGTGTAAATACAGTACATGCATTTTAATGGGTGTCAAGTACACAAGGTTTTGCTATTTATGGACAGCCCTATGCCCTGCAAGTAGCACACACAAATATAGACTGTAGTGATATGAATCAGGGCGGCCTGGTGGTCGGCTCGTTAGCGCGTCGGCCTCACAGTGCAGAGGTGCAGGGTTCGATTCCGGCTCCAGCCTTCCTGTGTGGAGTTTGCATTTTTCCCTGTACAGGCTTTCTCCGGGTGCTCCCGTTTCCTCCCACATTCCAAAAACATGCATGACAGGCTGATTGAACACTCAAAATTGTCCCTCGGTGTGAGTGTGAGTGCGGATGGTTGTTCGTCTGTGTGTGTCCTACGATTGGCTGGCAACCAGTTCAAGGTGTCCCCTGCCTGCTGCCCGATGACGGCTGGGATAGGCTCCAGCATGCTCATGACCATCGTGAGGATAAACGGATTAGAAAATGGATGGATTCATAGTTTTCCGTCATCTGGCGGCAGGGTGGTCGACTGGTTAGAATGTCTGCCTCACAATGCAGAGCTCAAAGGTTTGATTCAGAGCCACGGTCTTTCTTTCTAGGTGGAGTTTGCATCTTCTCTCAGTGACTGCTTGGATTTTCTCCAGGTACTCCGGTTTCCTCCCGCATTCCAAAAACATGCATGCGAGGTTAATTGAACACTCTAAATTGTCCTTTGGTGTGACTGTGTGTATGTATCTTTTTTTTTTTTTTATCCATGCGATTGGCTGGGAACCAGTTCAGTGTGTATCCCACCTACTGCCTAAAGTCAGCTGGGATAGGCTCCAGCACACCCGCTACCCTCGTGAGGATACATAGGTTAGGATAATGGATGGATGGCTGGATAGTTTTTCATCTGATGTACTTCATTTTCCCAAAATTTCAATTCCAATGTGCCAGTACCCCAATGTGGCCTGGTCTGCTCGGGCCCTTTATAGCTGCTGACAGGTCTAGTTCTGCTTGATTTTTCTCTAAAAATACATTTAAATGTGGAGCAATTTGTGAACCTAATGCTAACCACTCAAACTCTTCTGCCAAACCGCTCTCCGTTCGACGCCAAATACATTACACACAAAATGGGCAATCTGGAAAAACAACTAACAGGAAATTGCTTACTTTGGGACTGTTGCATTTATTGATCACGGAAACCTGGCTCCGCTTCAATGCAACTGTATCGGAGGGTAACTGCAGCACAAAATGCCGTTTCATCGGCAGATTATAATGAGGCAACTTTCTTGCAAGCTTGTGACACCACTGAGGGTAAGTGGTTCAGAAAATGGATGAGTGGAAAGCAAACGTTATGACGTTGCACGGTCTCGTACTGTCATTATATTAATTAATACTTGGAATACAAACAGCCACGACTCAAAGTGCAGCTATAGTGAGTGATATTTTTAATCATGTGTTTATTTTGGTCCTTGAAAATGTCTTCACATTTAAGGGTGAAAACCTGATGGTCGCATGGCAACCTATACAAAGGTTGAACAAATCCTTGCATTTTTACAATTCCATTATGGGTTTAGAGTCTGAATATAACTAGCTTAGCGTTATTATTTTGCTTTTGGGGGGGGGGGGGGCACAAAAAATGAATACATATGAATACATCAACCCTTATTTTGCATAATCAATGTTTGTGTCGTCATCTGAATGACTGTCTTCGAAAGAATAGGTTCAAAATTGAATTCAGCATGGCCACTTACATAAATGCGTGAAGTTCTGTAAAGCGATGTTGAAAAATAGTGAAATTATGTTGTACTCTAATTTACGGAAGAGGATTAGGGCCACTGAAGAAAAAAAAAAACAAGGTTGGCAAGATTCTCACTTTTATCTCAGAATTCTGACTTTAAAGTGAGAATTCTGACGCCACTGAAGAAAAAAAAAAAACAAGGTTGGCATGATTCTCACTTTTATCTCAGAATTCTGACTTTAATTAATGACTTTAAAGTCAGAATTCTGACTTTTGAATTCCGCCACTGAAGAAAAAAAAAAAACAAGGTTGGCATGATTCTCACTTTTATCTCAGAATTCTGAGATTAAAGTCAGAATTCTGAGATTAAAGTCAGAATTCTGAGATAAAAGTGAGAATCTTGCCAACCTTGTTTTTTTTTTCTTCAGTGGCGTCAGAATTCTCACTTTAAAGTCAGAATTCTGAGATTAAAGTCAGAATTCTGAGATTAAAGTCAGAATTCTGAGATAAAAGTGAGAATCTTGCCAACCTTGTTTTTTTTTTTCTTCAGTGGCCCTAATCCTCTTCCGTACTAATTGGATGGGTGCTAGACACACAAAAACCTGTTGTTACCTTCTACACCAGGGGTGGGCAATCCCAGTCCTGGAGGGCCGCTCTCCTGCATATTTTCCAAATCTCCCTGTTGCTACACACCTGATTTGAATGATCAGATTATCAGTAAGCTCTGACGAGGCCTGATATTGAACCTGTTCATTGGAATCAGGTGTGTTGCAACAGGGAGACTTGGAAAACATGCAGGACAGCGGCCCTCCAGGACTGGGATTGCCCACCCCTGTTCTACACAGAAAGCTCAATTGATCCGGAAACCTTCACTGACTTTTGTAATCTGTCTGAAGTGGCCTTTCCCACCAGACTTTGCATTTTGGCAGATTGTCATTTCTGGAAAAACTTGTGTCATTGCTACTCTTAGCAGTGTTTATTACTTTGACACTTTATGTGTGTTCATGCGTTTGTGCATCCTTACCAGTGCCTGCATGTCATACATGGTTCCCAGATGATCCCAGATGACCGAAGAGGAGATCTGGCGGCCGATGTTCTGACTAAACTTGTCTCGGATGCAGATCATGTGAAAGTGACGGTTCACTCCTGCGCATGTACACAAATGCACACAGACAATCAACTGAATGGAATAGATGCTTTTGTCTGCTGCCTTAAGGATGCAAAGTCAGCAATGATCAGAATCAAAATCATCTTTATTGGCCAAGTATGTAGAACACCGAAACACTAGAATTGCAATAACAAGCAACTACGACAAACAAAGACATGACATATAAGTAGCGATAGACTTTCCATCATGTAAGGGTACCATTGTGCAGTAGTACCGCCCACATCGAGAAGAGCTAAAGTGATCAGTGGTACAATATAATACTATGACGCTTGTGCTGTTGGTGCAGTTAATCGTTGGACCATTTTAAAGTGACCAGTAGCAGTATTTGTAGAACAACTTTTAAGTGCGCAATTGCACAGAAAGTCCTTAAGTAGTAGCTGTAAAAGGTGGTGGGCCAGCTATTAACTCAGAAAAACTTGTCGGTTTGCATGTGCGAAAAAAGTCAGAGCGTAGACTCCCTAATGCCTCTTATGTCTTCTCGAGTAAGTAAGCGGCAAAAATGAACGAAAACGACAAAAACAAAGATAATACTAATGAGCGCGTAACCGAGGCAGCCACATGTGCCGGCTCCATCCTGTCTAGAACATGCAACAGTGTCACTGGATCTCCATGTCCCACGATCCTTTGCAAACACATCAAACACATGGGTGCCTGCATTGTACTTGTTACTTTTAATGGACGGTGCTGTGACAATTGTTCAAAGAAGAGTTGCCTTCACCCAAACTACACGCCAAATTGAAGTGAGGAACTTACTGGAGTAATTTCCATTGCTTTGCATACAGGTGAGAGTGAGAATGGGAGCCATACTGACAGAGAAATCTATGAGCAAAATGTATCATGTTAAAGTTTCATTTAATTTGAGCACATCTAAACGTTTGGGTGCGTATCCAGCACCCCCAAATGCCTACGCATTAAGACAAAGGCGCCGGCCAGCCGGTCGGAGGGCTTTTGAAGTCCACAATGACCACGTCAATGCAGAGGGGGGCGAACAGAGGAGATAAGGATAGACCCGGTCACAAAGGGGGAAGCAATCATTTGGGAACAGCGGTTGAACATCAAAAGACGATTTGAGAACACCCGTCGCGCCCAGGCGACATTTGTCTCCGCAAAGTCTGCAACATGTTGATTCAATGTTGACCAAATGCAAAGGTGTCAATGTACCGGTGGTTCAAAGCTCAAACCAAGGTAACCAATCACTACCGAGGGGCCGGACCAGGGGTGCAGTATGCAAATATCGGGGGCAATGTTTTTCTTGTATTCTGTAATAAAAGTTGGAATTGGCGGGAAAGGAGAGCGAGTGTGATCGCGGAGCAACTAACCGTCGTTCGCTCTCAGAGATCCGCTCCCGTCGATATTGAAGACAATTTTCCTGTGTGCCGAGTCATTTCTTTAACTTTGTCCGAGAAAAATCTCTGACACATACTCACATGAATATGCATTTGTAATTAAGGTGGAACATTTGGACACCTAAAATATTTTATTCTGTGTTCTAATAGACCCCAACCGTTTGAACATTTGTACGCAGTGTGCAGCCTGAGGGCAGGCAGCCGAATGAGATAAAAGAGGCAAAATACTGTTGGTTTTTTTTGGGGTGGGGGGCATATTTATAGAAGATATTTTATTGGTCATGTCAATTCAAATGTATTCAATTCAAAGATAATTGTACTTGGATGTATTTTAATTATGTTTGTTATATTTGTCTTCATATTATCTTTTGTTTTCAAATCTTTAAATGACCTCGCACCACCTTACCTCTCTGAGCTCATCCGCCACTACGCACCTGCCTCAGGTCTGCGGACCAGGCATTTTTAGAAGTACGAAGAACTAAACGGAGGCTCCTCGGGGATCAAGCCTGTTCCGTTGCTGGTCCCTCTCTCCTGAATGACCTCCCACTGAACATTCGGCAAGCCCCCTCGCTGCCCATCTTTAAAACCCGCCTCAAAACTCACTTGTATTCTTTGGCATTTGACTCAGCATGACTCAGATTTGATCTTAGTTTTACTGTTTGGTGCTTTCTAACATCTTTGTTACTGATTTATTGCTTTAGTGTTTTATATGTTAGTTGCTCCATGCACAGCACTTTGTATGCAGCGATGGCTGCATACAAAGTGCTCTATAAATACAGTTGCTCTATAAATACAGTTGAGTTGAGTTGAGATATTAATGCAGTCATCTCGTTACCTCTGCGTCCCGCGTCCTAGACGCATAATTTTCCCGCGGGACGCACAGTTCCAAATAATGTGCGTTTTTGGGACGCAAGGAAATTTCTCAGTCAAAAAAAATAAAAAAAATACGGTACATCTTTTTTTCCAGCAACGCAGTGCTGCAGTTCGACAATCGCCGCCATTGTTGTTATGGTCTCGTGTTAAGTAATATCACCTGACGAGATTTCCGTTCTCGCGAGACGAGATTGGCGACATCGTCCTTCAACCTCGCGGAAAGCAGACAATTGCCAAGTTGTGTAACTAAAGCAAGTGTTGCGAGCAAGTGTTGTGAAAGTTTATTGCGGAGATATCACAGAGGAAGCAGCTAAAGTTGAATCGTTTTTTGCGATAATAAGTTGACTTCGAGAAAGCCTTGCATCATTGGAAGCAGAGTAAAGAGAGGAGAATTTATGAACTCAAAGACTGAACCATGGGGTGAAATAAGAACCTATTTCTCGGCAAATCTTGCATGCCTGAATTTATTAAATTTTTACAGCATTTGTTGAAAAGAAATAAACTTATAATCAATGTATATTGTTGTTTGTGTTATTATCATATGCAATTGAATAAGTAGACCATTTTAAGAATTCGAAATTTGGGACTCTGTAAATCAGGGGTGTCAAACTCATTTCACATTGTGGGCCACATACGACCTCGGTAGATGTCAAGTGGGCCAGACCATTAAAAATTATACCATACTCTGCTATAAATAACCAAAATAACATGTCTTTCCTTTGTTTTGGTCTAAAGAAGCACAAGAACACTAGGAAAATGTTGAAATTTAATGAACATATCTTTTACAAAACATTTCATGAAGCACCTAAGATTTCCTTAGACAAATGTGCAATTTACTTTTATCATTTACATATATGCATTGCAACTGATCCCACTGACTGTACAGAGGCACAAAACCTTAACAAGTAATTGGTCTTGAAAAATAGAGTAATGCACTTTTAAGATTAAACGAGATTTATAAAGAAAGGAATTTTTAAACCATTTACACATGTATATAAAATCTAAATGTAATCCCTGCCTACACCTTACAAACTAAGGAGAGTGCTATAATAGGTGTAAAGAATAAAGTACTGTATTCACATGTCCTTAATAGCGTCTGCTGTGTTGGGTCTGTCTCAGTGACAGACTGAGACTGCTGTTGTCTTCGTCTCTGATCAAAACAATGTTGTCTTTTCCTCGAATCAAAACAGTGGATATTCCATGAATTGCACCTTATTAAAAATATTCATTCCGTGTCTTTTATGCATTTTTTCACTTTTAAATTATCCTGCGGGCCTGATCAAACCTCCTTGCGGCCCGGAGGTTGGACACCCCTGCTCTAAATGCATAATGGGACTCATACTTTTCTGATCAGCGAGTCCCTGGGAATTGCTGGGGTTAAACTGTAAAATTATCACCGTTAATGGTGAACACCTCTACTGTTTATGGTTGTTCGAAATTACTCAACTAGAGATAAGAAATGCTACTTTGTGGTACCGGTTGTGAATGGGGGGGGGGGGGGGGGGGGGGGACGAAGAAGTTCTTTGAGGGACGACGATCACGATCAATCTATGAAATCTTTGTGTAATGGCAATTTGACATGTAACAGCGCTAAATGGAAGTAACTGTTCGTACTATTGAATGCTGACCAGTTCTTTTGCGGATAAGCAAAGTTGCTTGCCCATGCAGTAGTCTGCACTCTGTGTAGCTACTCAAAATGCTGACCATCACCACCTCCCAACAAGATAAAATGAGAGCACAAGACACAGAGGGGGCGAAAAGCTCCCTTGACAGATCTGTGAACGGTGTTTGTTTTTTCTTTCTCGAATAAATCTCATCATATTTTTTCTAATACTTGTTGTCTTGGCTTCCCTGGACAAGATATTTGCTTTTTCATGTGCGAAGGGTCATAAGATTAACCTTTAAATGTAAATTCAGGGGAGATGTGATTCTTGACATACCCATTCATGGTTTAGTTCACATTGCCGTTCAACATTAATCTGCTAATAATGTAGGAATACAAATTTTAGACGTTGATAAGAGTATCACAGAACATTTTTTGGCGGTCTCGCACGCATTTTCACACAATCACAACACTTTACTTTTAGACTTGATGGCTGCTGAGTGATGTGTTGCAAACAAGCGCATCTCTTTGTTAGGAGCTAAGAAGCTCAGCGCTAGCTTGAAAAGCTTCGACGATGAAAAGCAAGACGAGTTTATTCGAACAAAAATAAGTGTGATCGACGTACTCTGTCAAACAAAAGTAACATACCTTTGCTGTCACGAGACAAAGATCCAGCCAACAAGCTTGCCCCATCCGGACACAAAATAATTGTAAGACTCCAAGTAGCAATAACATGACTCTAAAGAATAGGCACTCTGCAGTACAATCAAAAAATTTGGGATGTTGTGATAACTCTTCAGGGAACAAAGTGGCTTCATTTCACCACGTCAGATTTTAAAAGTTTATCAGAGGAGTCTGCGTTTTCACGTCATCTTTACCTCCAACCAATCTCAGTTCAGAAAGTTCATTCATGATACTGGTAAAGATTGGGACAAATGGCTGCCTTTTCTGTTATTTGCTTATCGAGAAGTGCCACGGGCCTAACTGGGTTTTCTCCAGATGTGAATGAATGTAGTCTGGCTGGATACCTGGGGCGGTTTAGTGTGCCCTGGACCTGGTCTGGTTGTGGGTAACAAAAACGTTTTTAATGATTTTTTTTTAATTCAGGTTGTAAAGGTCAGATTTCAGAGGTCAATCAGATCTCAATAATAACTTTGGTTGAATACCTTGGGTGGCCTAGTGTGCCCGACCGAGACCTGGTCTGGTTCCCGGGTAACGGGAAAATTCTTTTTTTTAATGTTTTGTTTTATTTTTTTAATCTGGTAATTGTCGTCAATGATGTGGAGTTAACATTCATTTTGGTTTCTGTCATATCTTCAGAATTTTTTTTGGTGCTCTTCTGGGACACTTTTCCTTCTCCCTGGGTGAACTCATCGTTGCCTGACCTCTGAGAAGTTACTTTGTAACATTATATCAAGTCCAAACGACTACCATACGTGAATTAGTTGGACAGATTACCGTAATGCACAGTATTAACAATCGCGGTGGCGGGTGGATTGACTTCAATTTTGCGAGTGGAGGCTCGCCTGACCGCAATAAAATAACGCTAGCAGCACAGCTGCTGGTCACGGCAATAATAACCACAGCCTTTTTATTACTATCACACCAAACAACAAATTAGGCCCATTCGAGAATGTATGCGGTAAAAGGCGAAATATAAACCTGACAAATGTCAACAACTACTGTAAAGAAATTGAGGGGCTTTAACTATTTTAGGTTTAGATTCAATCATAAAAAATATTCATCAAAGTCGCACATATCACGGCAATTATTATTTTGAATGATAAAGATGCTGAACCATTAATTCTATATGGTAAAAGGAACAGACAGAGGAGCTAAGACAACAACAACTAGCATTTCTTTTTACCGACAGGCTTGTGTCCGATCATGGCGTGGAAAAGGCACACCTCCACCTCGTGGCTCCACACCACTGACTCCTCGCCGGGGACCAAGGACGCATCCGGGGGCTTCTCGTCGGCTTGGTTCTGTGTCAGGTCGGCCTCCCCCATTGTCGAGACAACAGACAAGACTCGGCTAATTTGGTCGGATGTTTTGTTTGGTTTCAACCGGAAGTTCTGTCATCGTCTACTTCTTCTTCTTCTTGTTACTTTTGGTGCATTACCGCCACCTACCTAAATGAGATGTGGGTCTGGATAATTATAGTGTACAGTACTGTATTATAAAACCTATTATTTAACCACAATGCTTCCCAAAATAAAAAATAGAAATTTAAAACTTAACTCACTCATATTACGGTTGTTATGTCAAACTGATAAAAAAAAATATGGCGGCTATGGCAAATACAGTATTTATGAGGGGAACATGTATGTTTGTACTGTATATCAAAGACCAAGCAAAGAGCGTTTGTTTGTGGAAAGTAGATTGTTTTTCTACTCTGTAGTCACATAAAAGTACAAGGTTAAGACCTCCAATTTGAGAAAATATATAATTTGGTATAAAGTTGGGCGGCCCGGTAGTCCAGTGGTTAGCACGTCGGCTTCACAGTGCTGAGGTACCGGGTTCAAATCCAGCTCCGGCCTCCCTGTGTGGAGTTTGCATGTTCTCCCCGGGCCTGCGTGGGTTTTCTCCGGGTGCTCCGGTTTCCTCCCACATTCCAAAAACATGCATGGCAGGCTGATCGTGCACTCTAAATTGTCCCTAGGTATGAGTGTGAGCGTGGATGGTTGTTCGTCTCTGTGTGCCCTGCGATTGGCTGGCAACCAATTCAGGGTGTCCCCCGCCTACTGCCCGAAGACGGCTGGGATAGGCTCCGGCACCCCCCGCGACCCGAGTGAGGATAAAGCGGTTCGGAAAATGGATGGATGGATGGTATAAAGTTCCAAATAGATGTGGGATTACACAAAAACTGTTTTATCCAATTAATTTTTAATGTATTATTTCGGGGGTAAAATCAAGGAAGTGTACCAGGTTCGATTCCAGCTCCGGCCTCCCTGTGTGGAGTTTGCATGTTCTCCCCGGGCCTGCGTGGGTTTTCTCCGGGTGCTCCGGTTTCCTCCCACATTCCAAAAACATGCATGGCAGGCTGATTGGACACTCTTAATTGTCCCTAGGTGTGAGTGTGGGCGTGGATGGTTGTTCGTCTCTGTGTGCCCTGCGATTGGCTGGCAACTGAATCAGGGCCCCCCGCCTACTGCCTGAGGAGTGTGATCCCTCTGTAGTTGGAACACACCCTCCGGTCCCACTTTTTAAACAGAGAGACCACCGCCCCGGTCTGCCAATCCAGAGGCACTCTCCCCGATGACCACGCAATGTTGCAGAGGCGTGTCAACCAGGACAGCCCTACAACATCCAGAGCCTTGAGGAACTCCGGGCGGATCTCATCCATCCCTGGGGCCTTGCCACAGAGGAGCTTTTTAACCACATCGGTGACTTCGACCACAGAGATAGGAGAGCCCACCTCAGAGTCCCCAGACTCTGCTTCCTCCAAGGAAGGCATGCTGGTGGAGTTGAGGGGGTCTTCGAAGTACTCCGCCCACCGGCTCACAACGTCCCGAGTTGAGGTCAACAGCGCCCCATCCCCACTGTACACAGTGTTAGTGGTGCACTGTTTCCCCCTCCTGAGACGTCGGATAGTGGACCAGAATTTCCTCGAAGCCGTCCGGAGGTCGGCTTCCATGCCCTCACCGAACTCTTCCCACGTGCAAATTTTTGTCTCGCTGACCATCGAAGCTGATACCCGTCAGCTGCCTCTGGGGTCCCACAGGCCATAAAGGCCCGATAGGACTCCTTCTTCAGCTTGACGGCATCCCTGACTGCTGGTGTCCACCAGCAAGTACGGGGCTTGCCGCCACGACAGGCACCAACCACCTTACGGCCACAACTCAGATCTGCCGCCGCCTCGACAATAGAGACACGGAACGTGGTCCACTCGGACGCAATGTCCCCCGCATCCCCGGAGACATGGGAAAAGCTCTGTCGGAGGTGGGAGTTGAAACTCCTTCTGACGGGGGATTCCGCCAGACGCTCCCAACAAACCCTCACAATACGTTTGGATCTGCCAGGTCGGACCGGCATCTTCCCCCACCATCGGAGCCTACTCACCACCAGGTGGTGATCAGTTGACAGCTTCGCCCCTCTCTTCACCCGAGTGTCCAAAACATGTGGCCGCAAATCCGATGATCCAACCAAAAAGTCAATCATCGAACTGCAGCCAAGGGTGTTCTGGTGCCAAGTGCACATCTGGACACCCTTATGTTCGAACAAGGTGTTCGTTATGGACAATCCGTGACAAGCACAGAAGTCCAATTACAAAACACCACTCGAGTTCTGATCGGGGGGGCCGTTCCTCCCAATCACGCCCTTCCAGGTCTCACTGTCATTGCCCACGTGAGCATTGAAGTCCACCAGCAGAGCAAGGGAGTCCCCAGCAGGAATACTCTCCAACACACACTCCAAGGACTCCAAAAAGGGTGGGTACGCTGAGCTGCTGTTTGGTGCATATGCACAAACAACGGTCAAGACCCGTCCCCCCACTTGAAGGCGGAGGGAGGCAACCCTCTCGTCTACCGGTGTGAACCCCAATGTACAGGCCCTGAGCCGGGGGGCAATGAGTATGCCCACACCAGCTCTGCACCTCTCACCGTGGGCAACTCCAGAGTGGAAGAGAGTCCAACCCCTCTCAAGAGAACAGGTACCAGAACCCAGGCTGTGTGTGTAAGGTAAGTCCGACTATATCCAGTCGGAACTTCTCTACCTCGCACACCAGCTCGGGCTCCTTCCCTGCAAGAGAGGTGACATTCCATGTCCCGAGAGCTAGCTTCTGTAGCCGAGGATCGGATCGCCAGTGTCCCCTCCTTTGGCTGCCGCCCAGCTCGCACTACACCCGACACCTTTGGCTCCTCCCATGGGTGGTGAGCCCATGAGAAGGGGGACCCACGTTATCTCTTCGGGCCCCATGGGTATAGGTCTGGCCACCAGGCGCTCGCCAACGAGCCCCGCCTCCAGGCCTGGCTCCAGAGGGAGGCCCCGGTGACCCGCGTTCGGGCAAGAGAAACTTGAATCCATTTATTTTACTCATCATAAGGGATCTTTTGAGCCATGCTTTGTCTGGTCCCTCACCTAGGACCAGTTTGCCACGGGTGACCCTGCCAGCGGCATAAAGCCCCAGACAACTTAGCTCCTAGGATCATTGGGGCACGCAAACCCCTCCACCACGGTAAGGTGACGGCTCACGTAGTGTTCCCATTTTTAATTTGCACAAAATCTGAAATTGAAAAACGGGCCGTTGTCTGTTTTTTCATTTATTTTCAGTTAACATTGACGAATCTTTGTTTTTTATTCCCCGTTGTGTTTCGAAAAATGAATGATACGCGGATTGTGTGGCTGCGTGCCGACCTGACCTCAGCGCAGAGATTAACAGAGTGTCCGAGACCAATGTGTGAGGTGGTAACAGACACTTTAATCTAGTCTTGGGAGCGTAAGTGCACTTAATATTGCAATTGAAGTTCGATGAAACTGTGTTTGGGATGATAGTTCCTTGTCACGTTAAAGTAAATAATGTTTCCACTGAAAGCTTTTATTCGTATTTATTTATTGAATTCGGCTCACTTTATACAGTATTACCAAAGTTACATTTTGGCTTGCATTTATTTTTGCTAGGCCTGACTGAGCTGGAATTAAAATCTTCGACACATTAGCTATTTTAAGTTAATTTGAATGAAAAAACATAAAAAGTCATGCTGTTTAACATCTCACAATCAGGCATGGCACGTCAGGCACCAACAGCGCTTGCACCAAAAAAATCAATGGTAAAAAAATCATAACAGGAATTACAATTATAACAGTATACAATATCTATAATAAAGGTTTGTAGGCGGCCTGGTGGTCGACTAGTCAGCGCGTCGGCTTCACAGTGCAGAGGTGCAGGCTCGATTCCGGCTCCGGCCTTCCTGTGTGGAGTTTGCATGTTCTCCCCGTGCCTGAGTGGGTTTTCTCCGGGTGCTCAGCTTTCCTCCCACATTCCAAAAGCATGCGTGGCAGGTTAATGGAACATTCTCAATTGTCCCTAACACCGACCATATCACCGTAACTCATGTTGTAGTATTGGGTCTGGGTAAAAAGGAGATTTCACTACTTTATTGATATTGTTTTTCTTCTCCAGAATGAAGATGACTCTGTTTCAAGAACAAATTGATTTGGCACGCCTCAGGGGATGAGAAGTTTGTCTTACCGCAAAATTGCCGAAGAATTTAACCTGAATTTTTTTTTTTTTTACCCTGTGCCCAAAATTTCCGGACACCCTGTGTTTGGTAGAATTAGTGTTAAGAGGACCACAATGTATCACCATAATTGATGGTGGGATTTTCTTTTGTACCATTATCATCAGGTTTTGTGAGATTAACCCTGGAGAACCCAAGACCTCTTTTCTTCTTTGGAAAATGATGAATGTTACATTAAATGACTGCTATATGTTCATGGAACACCAAAATGTTTTTTCAAATATTCACTACTTTAATCCTAATATAGGATTAGGGCCAAATTTGACCCTTTGGGATTTAAGGGTAGCATTTGAGTAGCAGAATTTGTAGGGGCCAAATTTGACCCCGTGGGTTCTCCAGGGTTAAAACCAAGCAAGAGAACATAACACTCTGTCAGCAAAACTGTGCCATGTCTGCCAACTAGTGGTGAAGGGCGACATTGCAACCTAAAACTACAATCGATACATATTTGCAGTTAGGGTTAGGGTTAGACCTAACCCTAACCCTAACCCTAACCCTAAACTGCAAATTCTCAGATTAATTTCAATATGAATCCCCTCCCAACCACCCATTTAAAAAACTTTTTAATTTTTGTTCGTTTGTGAGCGCATAGCATAGTGGTGAAGATTGATGACCCATGGGGTCTTGAGTGTGAATGTTCCAAAGACTACATTTTACAGGAAATTACCGATCATCAGATGACACGGCAACACAAACACTTGAGTCTGAGATGTTAAATGTATGCTTCTTTATCCGTTGCCAAACACCAAAAACATGCAGTCCTCAACCAAAGAGAGCTGTACACAAGCAAGATAATTATTCATACATTTTCCCCCTCTCAACATCAAATTAAAAAAAGGAAACTTGAGCAAAGGAAGGATCAACAATGGAGAATGAACCGTTTAAAACTTGAGGAAAACCCAGCAGACTATGAGAGCATATGTACCGTTCCAAACAATAAGCACTTCCCAAAAGTCCGTTAAGCAATCGGAACACAAAGCACAGAAACAACAACAAAAAACACACTGATGTGAATGGCGGTTTTATTGTGAAATACCCATTGCACCTTCTCAGAACTCCCTTTATCTTACCCTAATACACCTAAAAACAAGAAGGATCTTAAAAAAACAAAAGAAAAAGATGCATGATGACATCCAACCCCGGTGCCATTAGCATTTTGATGCAGGTGCGCAGATGAGGGCGAGGGGCTTTTATAATGAGGTTTCATGATCAAAATAAAGAATTATTTCACACAAAATGCTAGGACAGCCCTTTGAAGGCAATTTTAGGAGATTTATAACAATCTTCATATTGAATATATTTCTGCTGGGAGCCTATCTTTCCATGACAGGCTCAGACAAACTGTTTGGTTCGTTACTAATCATGATGATAATAAAATAATAAGTGGAAAAGGCACATCCCAACCCTGTCTGCTTTTGTTGTTGTCTAAAGGATACGTTAAGAAGAATTATGGGACAAAAGAATGCTTGTGTTAAATTTCTCAATGACCTCCAAAACAGAAACGGCCTTTTGAGTTCTGAATGCACCGTCCAGGTCAAATGTATTCAAATATATGTTGTCGCCTCTACCCATCATCCGATTATGACGGTGCCCGTCGCTTGTGAGAAGTCCCTGCCCCCATCTGCTCATCCTTGCAACTTATTGATGGAAGAGGGCTCCTGTGTCCCCGCACTCCTGCAGACAATCAGGGTGCAGAATGCCAAGTGGTCAGAAGCGTTGGCAGGAAGCAGCCGAATGGGATGCGGTGGCGGAGGCTGGCAGAATGTGGGTGTTTGCGAGGCAGGGGCGCTCACTGAATGTTATTGGTCTTTCTTCAGTGGTTCTGACGAGTCATCTTTAGCTAGCCCCTCATCCTCAATGGACTCCTCGTACCTGGAGGAGAACAGATGACGATGGTGATGATGATGATGAGGCCGGACAGGAAGAAGACGTTAGCAGTAGCAGTAGCCGTCTGATGGCAAACGCCATATGGGGACAGTCGGTCTACGTGGCGGCGGCCTGTAAGCGACGCCGATGGGAGGTGTCTGTCGCCATACAGGTAGTGTTCATGGAGGCAGAGAGGCTGGCGGGGGAGCCGCTGATGCTTGGGAAGGAAGTGAGCCTGGGAGAGGCTGGAAGGACACCCTCGGATGACTCATAGCTACGTGCTCCGAGGGGAGGGATGGTAAGGGGATGGGGGGGGGGGGGGGGAAAGGGCCAAGAAGTAGGATTAAGACAATGTGAGGAAGGAGAAGAGAGACTGAGAGGATGACAGTGCTGAAAGCAAAACATCGACAGGAGATGGGAACAAAGAACTGGTGTACCATGCAGTGCTATTTTAGTATCTATCCGATATCTAGTAAACCCAGGTCCAGTAATGCTGATAAGGTAGATACATCATCGAATTGCCAATTTCCAATGAATTTTCATGTCCTTTAAGTGTTTTGAGGACGTTTGCTTTTTATATTGGTCAAACAGTAAATCCAGGACAGCATTAGGACGAAGTTTATTGGTAAATATAAAAGATCAGCCCTTCACAACAAATATAAAACATTTAGGATAGAAAATGGTAACCTGGCTTTTCGCCTGTTTGACAAAACTGCAATGGTTTATACCAGAGCAAAACTGGAACGAGGCTGTCATCACACTACTTTCGATCAGATATTGATAACAACTTTGTATTGATCTCCCCACCATTACTGCAGACAGGAGGAAGAGAAAGAAGAAGACAGGAAGTGGATGGAGTGCAGACATCTGGAAGAATAATAGATAGATGAAGACAAAGGAGCACAAGGATGGCAGGATGTGGACGCAGACAACGCAATGGAAGAGAGGAAGTGACTGCAAACAGTGCGGAGGAAGATGAAGACAGGAAGTGGATAAATACAGCAAAGAAGAAGATGAAAACATGGGCGGTGAAAGCACAAAAGGAGGAAGAGGACAGCGATGAAGACAGGGAGTGTAATCCAGACAATGAGGAAAATGAGATGAAAAGTGGATGCGGACAGAAGAGGAAGAAGACAGGAAGTGGATGAAGACAGAAGAAAGATGAAGAGACAGCATGTGGATGCAGACAAGCAAGGAGAAAAATGATAACACACAGGGGATGAAGAGGAATTCACAGAGTGCATGCAGACAGAGGAGGTAGACAAAGACACCAAAGTGTCGGCAGATAGACAGAGAAGAGGAAGAGGAATGCACAGGACATGGACGCAGACCGACTAGAGGAAGATTGGCTGTGTTCAACGAAAGGCGTTGCCTTGATGGCAGCAGCGGCACGGATCGTATGACCTTCTTGCCCTGGCTACTCACCTGAACATCTCGCCAAGTTCTCCTTTGAAGAGTGCCACCACAACGGGGAAGCCCACACAGGCAGGCACTAGATAAAGTAGAGCGGGCTGACCAGGACACAAACGCACGTTAGTGAGTCTGAGGGGCGGGCAGAGAGAACTTGAGTGATCTTAAATGGCTCACCTGTGCATGTTTGAAGGTGTGCATGACGAAGATGGTGAGGCCCAGTCCAAAGATGTAGGCCAGGAAGCTGGAGCAGAAATATGTCCTGCTATTCTTCTTCAGGCTGCAGACAAAGAACAATAAAAAGTAGTAGAAGAAGGAGAGAATTGATCGGCAGAACGAGTAGAATCATACAAAAAGAACAAGTGGAAGGATTAAAGCAAGTAGATGAAAAACAAATTGGTGAGGTAAGGGAACAGATGGAAGAAACGGGAGTAAAAAAACAGAAGTAGAAGGAGTGGACAAGAACAAGTAGTAAAACAAGAAGTTGAATAAGGATAAGAAGAAAATGTCAACAAGTAGAAGTAGAATAAGTAGATTAGTGAAAAGAGTCGTTACACGCATATGCCGTATGATAAACAGAAGCAGAGAACCAAAAATCAGTACAACGAGAAGGATAAGCACAAGAACAAGTAGAAGTAGAGAAACAAATACAAGTCAAATAAGTGGCAAAAGAACCAGTGGAAGAATGACCAGACCGAGTAGCAAGAGGAAGGATTAATACAACAAGAAGAATAGCAATGAGAAGAAAAATGAGAAAAGAGCACAAAAAAAAGTCCAAGACATAGTCAAATATCAGTCTGCAGGCTTACCTGACGTCAAACCGCAGCAGCAGCGCAATGAAGATACCCGGGATCACAATGTCACCGAGACCCAGCATCGCAAAGTTGCTGGCATCCAGACCTTTCTCCAATAAGTCTTGAGGAAAAACCACTGGCAGGGAGAGACAATGAGGACGTCAATCTCGGTCTCTTTGAGTAATAATCCCATTGGAGGCGTTCCAACAAATTGGACCAACTGAGTCACGTCCAAGCATGTGATGAGAAAAAAAGTCTTGTTATCAAACACAACCAATACTCACGTTTAATTGGCGCCTCAAAAGACTTGGCAACGGTCACCATGACATTGGTACCAAATACCTGAAAAACATCAAGAGTGAGTGTCAGCTCCAATATTAAGTTTATTCATTTTAGGCGAGGTTGGCTCTTACCCAGAAGATATCGTAGACAAACAGTCCACCTAGCAGGATGCATCCGGTACTGACATTGTTCAGGTGCAGAAGTTCCACCCCGTTGAGGGCAAACGCCAGACCAAAGAGATTGTTGGCGATCCAATGCTGCGCAGCCACAACAACGCCTGTGTGTTATTGGCCGCTCCGATGTAAAAGACGATTGGCTTCGAGTGTCTTTTCACGCCGACCGCAACGTGCAATACCTTTTTGAGAATGTACCAGACGCCAACCACGCCGCTGGCAAGCATACACACCAGGGTGTTGGTGTCAAACTCGTAGTTAATGATCTCTAAAGAGACAAAACAAAAGTTGACAATCGGTGCATTCAGGCGAGGGGATGAGGAGGAACACGTTTTCTTGGACCCACCTTCTTTGTTCTCCCCAGTGCCCTGCGTGAAGAGCAGCTGGTACTGCTTGTTTGGCACAGAAGAGGGAATGACTCTGGACAGAAGAGGACTTTTGGACATCAAGAAGAAGAAGAAGAAGAAGAAGATGGGTTAACCCATGTTAGCCTCCAACCGGACGCTGCTCACTGTGCAAAGCTGTGCGAATTACCTTATCGTGTGGGACAGCGCCAGCACGCCAAGCACAAAGAAGTAGACCGACAGCAGCAGGTTTATGTATGCTTGAGAAAACACCTGCAATAGCACCGCACCAAACTTTATGTTAAACATGCTGCGTCCCTTAGATGCTAAACACGCTGGCAGTGCCGTGAGATTCACCAGCTAATATGTAACCGCAAGTTTGCTGCTAAGTACGTGCTATTGTTGACTGCTATGTTCAACAGCTAGTGCCACTAAATTCACTGATCTAGTCACCAGTTGAATGCTTCCTTGCCTTGAGTAGAGACTTGCACCCCTGTAAATCATAGTTACACTCTCTAATTTCTAACGACTTCTGAGTATTTTGGCAGAGCAGGTTATTGTGTACATTATTTGCACCATTTTAAAATGAACCAGGTCATAAAATGTCAGCGTGTTCACCGTATTCTCTGCACTATAAGGCGTTTCGGAGTATATGACGCACCTTCAATAAATGGCCCATTTTAAAACTGGTTTCATGTTTTGGGCACACCGCATTATAATGCGCATAGAATAGAAGCAACAATCGTGGCTGTGGTTGCATTATGCAGCCACTAGATGGAGCTACACTAAAGGGAATACAATATAATACAGGTTGATTAATGTAGCCCTTTCACAACCGCTGCAGCTCAACAAAGCGCTTTAAAGAACATTAAAAATACTACATCGAAGAAATCGATGTAAGGCGCATCGGATTATAAGGCGCACTGTCGTCTTTTGAGAAAATTGAATGCTTTTGGGTGCGCCTTAAGGTGCAGAAGATATGTTAGTTGGATAAATGTGCATATGTTGGTTCAGCGTATTTTGATCGATTAACAATTCAAATTGCTGATTTTTGTCATTTGAAAACAGGGAGAGTATTTGTTTGATCAGCGGCTCCCCATATTTCCACACAAGCGGTCAGGCATGGTCATCCTAATGAACAATAAAATGTGTATGTATTAGCTTCTACCGCTAGATGCCAAGTGTTTCTTAGCCCTTTACAATCCAATGAATACTTTGAGTCAAGTGTAAGGAAGAACTTGCAAGATGACCTTGAAGAAAAGGTAGAGTCCAAAGAGAGTACAACTGGCAATGATTGGGAATCTGGCAGCATCCCGGCTGGTGATGGTCTCCGGCATGTCTGAAGAGTTCTGCAGACAGCAGCAGGGGTACTTTTAACACTTTCAGTTAGTTTTGTTCATCAAACCTTTGAATGTGATGAACCACGTATGTCTGCTGCAACTCTTCACCAAAGGACACAGACGTCAAGAAAGACGCAATCATAGGTAAATAAACATGAATGTTTATATGACTGAGAAAAGTGAAAACGAGCAGGCAGCAGAGTTGAGCCCTGTTCAAAAAGCTGGGGATATTTGGCTTTCCTGTGAAATTAATTTCTCAAAACTTTTGAATGCACAGGACCAACCTTTCCACGTCTCAGTACTTTTGGTTCAATTAAGAGCTGAACCTGAAAGGTGTTTGACTCATGAACATTTCCAAGGATGTCCTTTCTGAGACTCTTAAAGTCACTCAGAAACCTGCTAATGACTCTGAAACTCGAAGCTCAGTGGCAATTTCCTTCTGAAAACCTTCATTCCGAAGCCTCGCGATGGCAAAGCGCTGCTGGTTGGTTGTTGCGAAGTGTCATCTTGGGCTCACGAGGTGAAAAGATGAACAGCATGATGAAAAGGACTGCTGAATACAAATTTGAAATCAACCAGAATTTTTTTTGGGGGGGAGGATGATGCATAGATCCAACAGCTTCTTGTTTGAGATTATTTTTTAAAAAATCAGTAAAAACCTTGACCAGTTTGACATTTGCATTCATAATGTTTAAAAAGATCAAATTAGGTTCACCTGCACAGGTTGGAGTGCATTTTAGGTGCAACTTTTACCGAAATTTATTTAATATGCCATTGAAAGAAATCTTACCCAAAAGTGCAACTTTTTGTGAGTAGTGTATTCTAACTGAGCCCATTCTGTCTTCTAGTTTGCCGATTTGCACGTGTTTCTTTTAATTATACAAATAAAATCCATCCATCCATCCATTTTCCGATCCGCTTTGTCCTCACAAGGATCGTGGGGGGTGCTGGAGCCTATCCTAGCTGTCTTCGGGCAGTAGGAAGGGGGCACCCTGAACCGGCTGCCAGCCAATCGCAAGGCACACCAAATGGTGTGAGATCAAGCGAATGGCGAGCCCATTCCACAGGACCACGATGACCAATCTATGGATCCCTGAACTGCTCATCCAGGAGCATTCAAACCTCACACAAATAATGTGCAGGGGCACCATCTTGTTGGAAAATGACTTGCTGCACGTAACCTACAACTGACAGTAATTCATCATCATTTTAGTCACGCGGTGCTAAGCAGCCAGGACAGAGATGCAGGTATTTATTTTACCACATTCCTCTCCTGTGGTTATTGCAATTTCTTTCTATGAATGACAAGGTAACACACAAGCTTAAATGGTCGTTGAGCCTTAAAAGACTTTGGAGGCACACTTCTGGTTAAATTCCAAATTGTTGCACCTGACTGTTATCAAAGTGCACTTGACAAGTGACTGCCCTTTGTCAACCTGATACTTGCTGTTCATGAGATGCATCACATCAACATTAAGACCAAAGAGGTGATCTGATTGGTTCATGTACCGGAGGTGGTAAAGTGTAAAACAATCCTGATTAGTTAATGATATGGGCGGTTGGGGGAGGAAGTGTGAAACAAGCTTTCATGCAGTCGATATGATTCAGGGTCGTCATGGAGATATGATGGCTGACTAATTTGTTGCACACGTACAAGCACGTATACGCACAAAGTATGTACGTTTTCATGCTTACAAACAGCATCTTTCATACTCACTCGGATGCCTGACTCGTACGCTTTTTCTCCGAGCTCCTACAGACAAGACAAATGTAAACGGACAAGACAGGAAGAAAGAAGCAGGATCAGGACTGAATCCAATTAGTCATGCAGAGGGAAAAGCACATAAGTGAATGTTCACAAATGAGCAAAGGAGAAACAATGATAGAGAAACAAAGCCACAGTAAATTTGATTCTTTTCCACTTTCACACCTCCAGAAATGTGGCACAGACCATTTCCAGTGTTAACGTTTTCTCTCACTTACTCTTTGCCAGTGGAATAAAAGGTAAATTGACCATTGATGAAAGGAAGACATTTTCTATCAATATCAAAGCAAAGTCAGCGGTAAACATCAGTGTGGCAGGTTTCGTTTTTAACGTGAACATCTGATGTCAAAGTTACTTTATATTGCTTGTACACAAATAGATTTGGGTTTGAAGTTTTCCTCCTATTTCTGAATGTGTGTCCGTCTGCAATTTGTGAAGAGTAAATGTATGAACTGACGTAACATAATGAATGGTGAAAGAATGGATTGTGACATTCATGAAAGCTGATACATGGAAGCAACGCATGAGGTCCGTTAGGAATGTAACCATAACGGCGATATTGCAATATTAACATAGTGACAAAATCGTCGTTATGTTACAATATCAAAAACAGCATATTAAGTCTGAAAAAAAATTTACTCTTCGCCTGCTTCAGCCGAACGTAGCATTGTGAGCTACACAGACCACGATGCTTTGCGCCGCTGATTGAATAGAAAGACAATGACATTAAAATAACTGGCCAAGCCTATTTGTCACTGCTGTTATGTGTCACTGCTTTATTTTTTCAAAAGTATTGAGTTTTTAAACAGTACCGTGAGTTTTTTTAGAATGCCAACCTTGCCACTATAACGTGACAGTTATCGGATCGTGAGGTTCATATTGTGATTCAGTAATCCCATATCGTGACGCTTGGATATCGTTGCATTCCGACTAACTAATAAGAGGAGTTCCTCATCATAAACTTAGAGAAAATGCACAACAAAGGTGGCTAAAGACAGGTTGGCTGGATCCTGATTTTGAACCCTGTTAGGAGAGAATATTTTCCTTGACAAGGACACAGCGGTTCACGATGTTGAGTCATCTCTGCACGCTGTCCCCTTCCAAGAACACAATCTGCATACACCCTGTTTTGATATCTGCGCCCACACGCATCCACACATATACACACACAAAGCCCTTTTCCATTGTGCTGGTTATACCCCAAAACAGCCTAGCTCGGCCCTGTGTGGTTGCCTCTCCATTACACTTTTTGGGGGATCTTCTCCTTTCGGCTTGTCCCTTTTCAGGGGTTGCCACAGCGAGTCATTCATTTTTTTGAACCGGTAGGTAGATACAGATTTAGAAGAAGGATATGGTGCCATCCAAGCAACACATTTTTTAATGGGCACCCTTTCTTATTTCAGCAAGACAAAGCCAAACCACATTCTGCATGTGTTACAACAGCATGGCTTTGTAGCAAAAGAGTGCAGATACTAACCTCGCCTGCCTGCAGTCCTGACATGTCTCCCATTTAAAATGTCTGGCACATTATGAAGTATTAAATTCGACAATGGAGACCTAGACTGTTGAACAGTCTGCCATAGGGTAACGAGTAACAGCTAACAGGAAACGTATTGGAGATGGCTAAAAACAAACAAACAAACAAACAAAAACTCCAAAAGCTTTTAAGTACTAAATTTTTGGAACAATGAACTTAAAGAAATTTCAGTTACGAACCTTGCATCGAATTATTCGTTTTAAAATGTGGGATCTTAAGTTTGAACTAGTTAGTGTAGAAAATGAACTTCCCCAACACTGTTGGGGACAGTCCGCTCTTTTTGTGGCGAACACTCAAAGCAGCCCATCTCTACCAGAAGACGAGAGGACAAACTGTGTTTTCGAATGCAGCAACCGCGTCTTCAACAACTTTAAATGATCTTGCGTCGATCACCACGCTCTCTCTCTCCACCAAGTTCTCGCGCGATCCAGGTAAAAAACGCCGGTTACGGCAAAATAACCACTACGTGTGCAACAAGATGACGTCAACAGTCGTCATACTATTAAATGAGACCGAAACAATGTTAACACACGTAAAAACAACACAAGCTCAAAATTCAATAACGGTTAACATTAATTACATAGACTGCATTAGGAATCATATATTGCGATATAAGATAGCTTCCCTGGTCGAGAGCTAGCTCGATGGTGCGCGCTGCTAGTCCCTGCTAATGACAGTCTTACCTTGGACTTCGAGCAGGCCACGGATCGCAGAGCTCCGAAGAAGATGGGCACCAGAGCCATAAGCACCAGGCTGCCATACGCCAGTGCCGTGCCCTCCGGCGTGGCCACGAACTTGGCGGTCGCGTTGAGCGCGTCCGTTCCGTTGGAGTCAGTGGCGTTCAAGGCTTCCATGAGCGCGGCGGCGGTCTCCGGAGCCGAGGTGCTTGCTTTTTCCACCTCAGACATATCTCGCCGGGGATCGCAGCTGTTACGGCAGGGGAGGTGGATGGCGCTGAAAGTGTGTAGAAAACAGGTCGAGAAACGGAGTACGAAGCCGGAATTGTATGCGTGTCATTCGTGGAATAGACAGCCGGTAACCCACACTAAGGCCACGTTTCTTAAAGCAAAGATTCACCACGAAGGAAGACCTCTCACTCTGATGCTATTACAATACTGTACTGTATTGTTATTTCTTCTTCTTCTTCTTCTTCTTCTTCTTCTTCTTCTTCTTCACCGGTCTTATAGTCAAAATGTCTTCTGTATTCAAGACCACTCTCTGACCCCTCGGCTCATCAACCAGCTTCCTGACTACAGTGTACTTGAAACAAGATTCTCTCGCTCTTGTTGACCCATTTCGAATACTCAGCAATGCAAAGGAGGAACCTGAGGCTACTCCCACACTCTGTGCTCTATTACGCTCGACCCAAGAAGGTGTTATAAGAGTCACAACTCATTCTGCTGTATGTATATACAGCTAGATTATTACTTAACTTTTCTCTTCTATTGTTGAGAATTTGGAATAATAAATACATAAGATTTTGCCTTAAGATTTTGATGCCTTGGAATACAGTACAATACTGTCACCACAATTATCTCCAATATGTCCTTCCACGGTGGATCAGTTAATTCCACCTGATCTTTTGAGGTCCAAAAGCCAGAAGTCAGCTAGCGGACTTCTCATCAACAACATATCGGGGTTGATGGATATAATGGGGTATGATCCATCCAAAACCTTTAACTGGTGTTTTAGCTCTTTCTTGAGATCCTTCTTATGTCCTCTGAAATTTGCCCAGTACATCTATGCCAATTTATCTTGTTTGATACAAAGAGCCTTTTCCCAATTCTCAATTTGTAATGCATTTATACATGTGGTCTCCCGAGCTCCACAGCATAGTTTCAATACTTGGCTCTGAAACACATCCAATTTTCTTAAAAGAGTGCTAGCTGCCAACCTATACACAACACTAATCCAACCCTGGTTTTATAAACCCAATACAGATATTTCTCATTGTGGGCCTACTCTGATGCTTTCTGAGAGCATATTAGCAGCTCTATGGTGGGCCCATAGAATTTTTTCAGTTATCAGCGGATTTATCCTTTTCGCGGGCTACCCAGTCCTCTAAGCTCCAACTTGATCAATTACATGATGTTTACATCGTTCTGCATGTCACACGGCTGTATGCACACTGATGTTCTGATTAATGCGGTGGCAACGTAATGGGTAGAGCAGAATAGCTGACATCACATGTAAACAGTTAACCAGAGATCTTGAATTGGACTGGTTTCAAATAGATTGACAAAAAAAGTCTCCATGTAACCCCACTTAATGTAGAGATGGTGGCTTCCATAAATCAGCCAAATTATTTTATACTCCTGCCAGTCAATACATCTTGTGCTTATCCTAAACACTGTTGAAGACAGTGTTATATTAACTCTCTCAGCTATATCACATATTTTTAGAACCTCTCTCTGCTATATCACACATTTTTAGAACATTTTTCAAAAACAAGTAAATAAATGCATATCAACGTCAGAAATGTAGGATTCGTTGATAACTTGAAGGCCAGCCGCTATCTAGCCTAAGGGCTAGATAGTGACCTTCCAATGTGTAGTTTGCATTCTTTCCTGGTTCTTGCGTGGGTTTGCGCTGGGTCCTGCGGTTTCCTTCCATATTCCAAAAATATGCATGGCAGGTTAATGGAACAATTGTCCCTAGGTGTGATTGTGAGCACGAAATTGTTTGTCTCTGTGCGTCCTGCGATTGTTTGGAAGACGGTTCAGGTTGTCCCCCGCCTACTGCCTGAAGCCAGCAGGGAAAAGCTCCAGCATCCCCACGACCCTCGTGAGGATAAGCAGATTAGAAAATGGATCGATGGATGATATTAATTTATGACAAGATCATCATCATGTTTATTCATTCATTTTCCGATACGCTTTATCCTCACAAGGCTTGCGGGGGTTGCTGGAGCCTATCCCAGCCGTCATTGGGCAGTTGGCAGGGGACACCCTGAATCAGTTGCTAGCCTATGGCAGGGCACACAGAGACGAACAACCATCCACGCTCACACTCACACCTAGGGACAATTTTGAGTGTTCAATCAGCCAACCGCAGGACCCGGAGAAAACCCACGCAGGCCCGGGGAGAACATGCAAACTCCACACAGGGAGGCCGGAGATGGGATTGAACCTCTGCACTGTGAGGTTGACACGCTAGCCACTGGACCACAGGGCCACCATCATGTTTATGATTTTCATAATTAAAGGAAACACAACGCTTTATTTTTATAACTTTCTGCCAGTGTTGACATTTTCAAGTGATCACTTCTACAACATTCCTAGAAACTCACAATGTCCCATCACTACTGAACTATTTTTAGAAGAGACCAGCGGGCTACTAATGTGGTCCTTGGGGGCTTCCTGGTACCACACTGGTAACCCCTGTGTTAAATGATCAAGCCTACACATGGGCGTTTTCAATAAATAAAATGCTTTATACTATTCAATCACATCATGAAAAGGCAAGATAGACATTGTAAATCAAAAGTAATTTAAAAACGATTCAATCTGTGTATGGAAGTTAGAAAGGATGAAGCCCCCTCACCATAGAAGCAACCATTGCACATAAAACCTGTTAGAGAAAGCAAACATTTTTTTTTAATTAAAATTAAAAAATAGACGATCTTTGATATGAAGCACAGGAAATTCTTTTTGGGAAGAACTTTTCAAGCTACACAGCAACAGCACCTCTTACCGTCAAGGGCGCAAAATTACACCCCAATACATGTCAGCCCAGAGCCCGAGACTGATACGCGAAAATATTTCAAGGAAATTTGCAACCACTACATTTCTGACGTTTAGGGGCTAGTTAAAAAACTGACCAATATATCAGTGATTGCTCCTTTGGAACAACATTATTTTTTAACTTGATTTTTCTCTTCAATTTTTTTAAGCATGACAAAGTTAGAAAACAAAACACAGCACACAACACAAAAGAAGAAAAACAAATCAAAACATGGATTGGATGTAAAAATCAAAATAATCTAACAGCAGGAGCACTGGAATCGTTGCGAGTTTTTGTTCTTGGTTTTGCTTTTCTTGGTCTTTGTTACCGATTTGTTGCTTTACTGTTGTTTATGTTAGTTGCTCCATGTACAGCACTTTGTATGCAGCGATGGCTGTTTGAAAGTGCTCTATAAATACGGTTGAGTTTTCAGCCAAATTAATCAGTTCAGTGATGTAATCGAATACCCCCCCCCCCTTATCCTTTAAACATTGATGTTGTTTTTCTATACAGTGCCACCTGAGGGATCGAAGGCCACAGGCATTCAATTTAGGTTTTCAGCCTTGACGCTTACATGCAGGGATTTCTCCAGATTCTCAGAAGCTTTTTATGATATTATGGACCGAAGAGGATGAAATCTCAAAATTCCTTGCAATTTTACGTTGAGGAACATTTTCAACTGTTCACTCTTTTATCACGCACGTGTTCACCAAGTGGTGACATGGCATGGCAACACATCTGATCTGAACTCTGATTAAACCACAAAATAAATAATGACCCACAAAGGACTGTAAGTGGCGCGGCCAAGACCTACACAATGAAAAGAAGACAAATTCCATCACAGAGCTTGAGTGTCTAGCCAACTCATCCAACCTAAACCCCATTCAAAATGTATGGTGCATTATCAGGAGGAAAATGAGGGCCACCAGATCCCAAAACAAAGAAGAGCTTGATAGCAAGCATCGAGGAAATCTGGACTTCCCAGGCAATGCCACAAGCTAATTGCATCAATGCCATGGCCCATCCAGAGAGTGATTAGGGTAAAGAGATTCCCAACCAACTACTGAAGATTGAAATATCATTTTGAAAATAATACCATATTTTGATCACTTTAATTTGGTCCTAATTCCTGTGTCTTATTCACAGGATTAACATTTTTTGAATTCCTCTTTTCGTGGGTTTCAGGAGCTGGAAACTCAAATTATGAACAAATAAACAAATTAAGACTTGAAATTAAATCAAATTGAATACAGGCCCCGAATCGATAAAATAAGGAATTTTATCTTTTTAAATGGCATTCTGGAAATAAATAAACCTTTCCCTTTTTCGAAAGGGTTTGTGTGTTTATAGACGAGGTTAAGTCAAAAATGTCACTTTATGCTACAGCGCACACTTGTGCTTGAATTCGATGCAATTCTCGTCCCAACGAGAAACTTTCTAGTTCTCGCGAGTAATTTTTGTCATTAGGATGTGAAACTTTCTCGTTAGGACGAGAAATTAGTATGCGTGCATAGGAGACTCTGTAGCGACATTTCTGTTTGTATTCCTGTGTGAACATGAGTTCGGTTTACAGTACAGTATTTCTTTTTTTCATGTTACTTAAGTGGCTCCGGAGTCAAATTGGGAATTTTCATTTTTTTTAACACGATTGAATGCAACATTGCTCGGGGGCGTGTTCCACTGCTGAGTCAGGAAGGTGGAGCGCTGAGCACTTAAAGAGAGAAAATTCAGAGACAGAGAACCAGCTCCAGAGAGTAAAAGAAAGAAAAATAAATTAAGAAAGATAGATATAGAGGCCCCACCCTGTCAAGTCTTCGGTTCTATTGCCCGACTACAGCGCCACATCAACTAACGCTGAAATTTGACCACAGGTACGAACACTCGGAACTGAGCGTCGTGCACTTTACCTTGGCGTCTGTTCACTAGATGTTGAGAGGTAAACGCCAACGGTACGAAGTACTGAAAAACGCATTTGTTCGAGTTAAGGTGTCGCGATCGTCGTTGTTACTTGTTTTGAATCGTCCCCACCTTATTCAATTAAAAACCAGCGTGTGCGTTTCCATCGAAACAGGAATATGATCAAATATACGCAAATATTCTCTGCTGGGTGGAGCAGCAAGGTCGTCCTGACATAGTTGAATTCCGTGTTTTTATGGTAATGAATAACAGGAGGTAAATTAAAGTTTACCTGACAAATACAGATTTGCTGAGTTTGAACGCGAATATAACGAAACTAAGCAGCACCAATGAGTCATTCTCGTGGCAAGCTTTTTTCCAGCTAGCCCATGCTGTAAGTTGTGAAGTCATAGGCCAAACGTTTGTTTGACAGGGGCACCATTTTTTCACCCAACAACAGCAGCAGTGTAGGAATATTTTGGGGGTAATGTTGAAGGGCTGATCAGTAACGAATGTCACTGTCACTTACTGGTTCTGCCACCTACTTGTTGGAGTTTGCCCCTACAAGCCCAAACACGCTTAGAAAACGTTTCTCCCTGTTGAGATGTCACACTTATGCATACATATACTGTAATACAAACAATATCAGTGATCATTTTACAGTTTAGTATGAGTCCCATTATGCATTAAGAGAGTCCCAAATTTCGAATTCTGAAATGGTCTACTTAATGGTCTACTCCTCTACAATTGCATGTGATAATAACACAAACAACAACATATACATGCAATTATAAACAAATGCTGTAAAAATTTAAAGAATTCCGTAGCATGCCTGAGGATTTCGGAAATTCAAGATAACCACAAAATCAGAGTATTTTTTCCAATCTCACACTGCAAAGATTAATTGACTGGTAATCATTAATACAGGTAAGTATTGATGTGTCTTGACATACTCTTCCCAAAACAATGCATGTGTAATCTATCAATTTGACGAAAGAATCTACCACACGTCATCATTAGTTCTACCAACAGTTAACATTAGCATTACTACTCCTTGTGACAAATGTTTTATTCCTAAAGTTACCATGCTACAATCAGTAAATTATACAATAACCAATACTGTTTCATAATATTTTTCATAGCGATTAGCCTATTTATCTAATAACCAACTTGCCTCGTAATCGTGCCTCTTGTCGTATCTTGCTCTCGTGTTCTGTGCGTACGTCACAGGTGAGTTTAGTGATACGCCCTTCGGACGATTCATACGAAAAATCAGACTGGCATTCCCATTTCTTAAATGTCGTAATTAGTAGACTTTTGTGAGTTTTTTTCGCCGCCATCTCAAACTTTCATCCGCGCGATTCCTCAGTTTTCGGACTAAAATAGCAACCCGCACATGCACATAACGTTGTCTGTCCCCGTCCTCCCCCAATACTCAAAACAAAACAAAACGAAAGTAAATGAGAAGAAACACAGTCACACACCACACCACACCACACCACACCACAAACACCCATACAGACACAGTGAAATCGAGTTGATCACACAGGAGAGACTTGATCGCGTACAGTTAACTCGTGTGCGGTGACTGTTATGGTTAAACGATTTTTCGGTACTGTCAAAATGACGCCACGGAAACGACACGCTACCGGTAACGATTGTTACCGTGAAATCCCCAGGCCTGCCGTAGTTTTTTGTTTTTTTGTTTTTGTTTTTTGTTTTTTGTTTTGACTGAGAAACTTCCTTGCGTCCCAAAAACGCACATTATTTGGAACTGTGCGTCCCGCGGCAAAATTATGCGTCTAGGACGCAGGACGCAGAGGTAACGAGATGGCTGCAATATATACAGTAACTGTATATATGCATGTACAGTAACTGTGTGTGTGTGTGTGTGTGTGTGTGTGTGTGTGTGTGTGTGTGTGTGTGTGTGTGTGTATATATATATATATAGTCAAACCTCGGTTTTCGAACGTCTCGGTTTTTGACCAAAAATTTAGAATTTTTATGCCTCTGATGACGAACAAATTTCGGTTCTCGAACAAACTGAGCGCACTTGAATGCACCATTTGACTCCTCGCCTTCCTTACACAAGGAAGTGACGCTTCCTCGGGTAGACGAGGAAGTGACGCTTCCTCGTGTTGCTTTCCATTGTGAGCAGACGTGTTCAGTAAACATTTTTATTTTAAAAAGTGTGTGGTTTCGGTTTTCGAACAATTTCGGTTTTCGAAGAGCCTTCTGGAACGGATTATGGACGAAAACCGAGATTTTACTGTATATCAGTTTCTCCAATGTAGGGACAGGCCTAACAATTTGCACAATCTTAAAACGTCCTATTCGTGAGAATAACAATAACATGAACATGGGCATTAAACATATCAAATATTTAAAAAACATGAAGCAGTGACTGAGTAAATATGTAAAGCATCTTCTAACAAATAGTAAAGCATCAATTACATTAATCAAGCCGTCAGAATGCATTCTTAAGCAATATCACAATAGATCTTATGTGAATACGGTGCAATCAACATTACATTTGTATAATCCATACCACATCATTTTATATGGTTTTTCGAATACCACCAAGTCATCATATGGCTCATCATTCTGTATCATATACATTGCATTTGTGTGGACTGTGTCCTAAATTTTAAATTGGGTCTGGCGCACTCGAGCGGTCAAATGTGAAATTACAATTTAAATCTATTCCAAATTCAAATTGGAGGAGCGACCTATTCCTGGTAGTTAACCCATTAACTCATGAATTTAATTCACAGTAAGTGTGTGTGTGTGTGTGTGTGTGTGTGTGTGTGTGTGTGTGTGTGTGTGTGTGTGTGTGTGTGTGTGTGTGTGTGTGTGTGTGTGTGTGTGTGTGTCTTCGTGTATGTACACGTGTCATTATTAGAGTGTAACCTACCATCAGTGGCCTTATTCTTTCAATTTTGTTTTAATAATAATAATAATAATGATAATACATTTTATTTAAAAGCGCCTTTCATGCCACCCAAGGACACTGTACAGAAAATACAAAGTAAAAAATAAATAAGAGAGATATTGTATAAAAACAGGACATAAAATCACAAAACAGAGGAAATGGAAGAATTATGTATTGTAGGCAGTCCTGAACAAGTGTGTTTTTAGACTGGACTTGAAAGTGGATAGAGGTGTACAGTTTTGGAGGTCCGGAGGTAGATTGTTCCAGAGGTTTGGAGCAGCACGACTGAAGGCTCTGGCTCCCATAGTGCTGAGGCGGGCAGGGGGCACTGACAGGCGGAGGGAGGACGAGGATCTGAGGGAGGGAGTGGGGGTATGCACCTGGAGAAGGTCGGACAGGTAGGGAGGGGCCAGGTTGTGGATGGCCATATACGTATATAGGAGCACTTTGTCATTGATGCGGTATTGGACAGGGAGCCAGTAGAGCTACCGGAGGACGGGGGTGATGTGCTGCTGGGAGGATGTTTTTGTAATGATGCGAGCAAAGGCATTTTGAACCAGCTGGATTTTATGGAGAGACTTTTGAGGTAAGCCGAAGAGGAGAGCGTTGCAGTAGTCTAAGCGGGATGTGACAAGGCTGTGGACAAGAATAGCAGTGGTGTGGGGGGTGAGGGAAGGTCGAAGTCTGTTAATATTGCAGAGGTGGAAATAAGCAGTGCGGGTGATGGTGTTGATATGGGACTGGAAGGTGAGCATGCTATCAAGGATAACACCCAGACTCTTAACCTGAGGGGAGGGGGACACTGAGGAACTGTCGATGTTGAGGGAGAAACTGTTTACTTTAGATAAAGTGGATTTGGTGCCAAGAAGGAGGATTTCCGTTTTATTAGAATTTAATTTAAGAAAGTTTGTTGTGAACCATGTTTTGAGTTCGGAAAGGCAAGAGGTGAGGGACGGGGTTGGGAGTATGGAGTTTGGTTTGCAGGAAAGGTAGAGCTGGGTGTCATCAGCAAAGCAGTGAAAGTGGATATCGAATTTACGGAGGAGGCAGGAGGTAGACGATGAAGAGAAGGGGCCCGAGGACAGATCCCTGGGGTACACCTGTGGTGACTGGGAAGGGCTTTGAAGTGAACGATTTAAGCTGGACAAACTGAGTGCGGCCGGTGAGGTATGAGTGGAACCAACTGAGGGGAGTGTGGGAGAGACCAATGGAGGAGAGTCTATTGAGGAGGACACGGTGAGAGATGGTATCAAAGGCGGCGCTCAGGTCTAAGAGGATGAGAATGGACACTAAACCAGAATCAGCTGCTATGAGGAGATCGTTTACAATTCAGATTAGGGCGGTCTCTGTGCTATGACGGGGGCGGAAACCAGATTGAAGAGGTTCATAGAGGGAGTGGAGGGATTGGTGGGAGTGGAGTTGAGCAGCAACAGTTTTTTTCAAGGATTTTAGAGATACATGGGAGGTTGTCGATGGGGCGGAGGTTGTGGAAGTTATTGGGGTCTGAACCGTGTTTTTTTTTAGTATCGGGGTAACAGCAGCGGTTTCGAAAAGTGATGGGACAATTCCAGAAGAAAGTGAGGAGTGGATAATGGCAGATATGAGGGGAAGCAGGGAAGGGAGGCAGGATTTGACGAGGGATGAAGGAAGGGGATCAAGCTGGCATGAGGTGGGCTTGGATTTGTGAATGAGGTTGGATATTTCAGCAGTCGTGGGTGCAACAAAACTGGAAAAGGGGTGACAAGGAAAAGGAGGTTCAGGTGGGGAGGGACCTGCCAGGTTTTGATGGAGGTAATGGTGAATCTTGAGGATTTTGTCATTGAAGTACTCCATTATGGAGTTGCAGGTTGCTGTGGAATACAGGTGCAGGGGGAGGGAGTTAGGTGGCTGGAGGATTTTGTTCAAAACAGAAAAGAGAGTTCTTGAGTTTCCTTCATTGGAGAGGATGAGGCCGGAGTAGTAGCTGGATTTGGTTTGTGCGATTAGGTCCTTGTATTGAGTGATATGGGTGGTGTACATGTCCTTATGGATGGTGAGACCGGTTTTCTTGTAGAGACGCTCAAGTTGGCGGTTTTTTGATTTCATGGACCTAAGAGCAGGTGTGAACCAGGGGGCAGATGTGGAGAATGAAGCAGTCCTGGTTTTCAGGGGGGCGAGAGAATTGAGAATATTTGTGAGGCGGGTGTTGTAGTGGGTGATGAGGTCGTCCGGATTTGAAAAAGTGTATGCGGGCAGGGAACGGTCGATAATGGAGCAGAAGGTGTAAATTTTGATATTTTTAGTATTACGAAAAGAAATGCGGCGGGGGGTTTTGATTGTAGAAAGGCGGAGTACAGTGTTAAAAGTGAGGAGGAAATGGTCAGTTACAGGAAGAGCATCAGCAGTAGGCTTGGAGGGGGAGAGACCTGAGCAGCAAACCAAGTGTGGCCTTTGATGTGGGTGGGGAAGTCGATGAGACAATGTATCCCAAGGCTCTCCAGACAGGATGCGAAGTCTCTGGTGAGTGGCAGGTTGAGGTTGTCCATGTGAATATTGAAATCTCCCAGCAAAATTAAATTTGCCGTGAGAGTGGATAGAAGTGTGATTAGGCTGAGAATTCACTGATAAAATCGCTATGTGGCTGGGCTGGGGGGCGGGCGATAAACTGTGGCGATGATGGTAGGCGAGGGTCCATGGAGCTTAAAAACCAGGCATTCAAAAGAGCTTGGTGCAGGAACGGAGACGGGCAGGACTTTCCATTTCTCGCGGTGGATAACCGCGAGACCTCCTCCACGGCCGTTGCCACGGGGACGGCAAATGTAAACAAAGCCGGGAGGAGTTGAGTCATTCAAAGCAGAAAAGTCATTCGTCTGTTGCCAGGTTTCTGTTAAAACTAGAAAGTCGGGGTACAGTATTGTCCTTCGGTGTGAGTGTGAGTGTGGATGGTTGTTTGTGTATGTGTCCCCAGCAATTGGCTTGCAACCGTTTAAGGGT